>JAODAL010070834.1:0-15762 GCA_025379985.1 Phyllomedusa bahiana | reverse complement strand
GAGGGGTGTATCCACTTTTTGGTCTGTATGTGGTAGTTACATTTGATGAGCTGTGTACACTGGTGTCTACCACTATATGGTCACTGTATGGAGGTAATATACAGTCTGCAGAGCCTGTGTACACTGGTACCTACCACTATATGGTCACTGTGTAGAGGTAATATACAGTCTGCAGTGCCTGTGTACACTGGTACCTACCACTATATGGTCACTGTATGGTGGTAGTATACAGTATGATGAGCCTGTGTACACTGGTGTCTACCACTATATGGTCACTGTATGGGAGTAATATACAGTCTGCAGAGCCTGTGTACACTGGTACCTACCACTATATGGTCATTGTATGGTGGTAGTATACAGTATGATGAGCCTGTGTACACTGGTGTCAACCACTATATGGTCACTGTATGGAGGTAATATACAGTCTGCAGAGCCTGTGTACACTGGTGTCTACCACTATATGGTCACTGTATGGAGGTAATATACAGTCTGCAGAGCCTGTGTACACTGGTGTCTACCACTATATGGTCACTGTATGGAGGTAATATACAGTCTGCAGAGCCTGTGTACACTGGTGACTACCACTATATGCTCACTGTATGGTGGTAATATACAGTCTTCAGAGCCTGTGTACACTGGTGACTACTAGTGTTGAGCGATTATTATTGACAAAGTTGAAATCGGCACGGTATTTACGTTGATCGAAATTTTTAGATCACGCGATAATTTAGGTTAAAATCTGTGCATAATCTATTAATATCGCACCATTTTCGGCGCTTCCTGTTAATTTGGTGGCCAGCAAATCAGCATACAGAATAGAGCAGGGTGAGATGTGTGTGCGACGTCATGACTGGGATGTGTATGGTTGCGATTGGCTGGAAAAATCACATGACCTCGTTTTACATAGAACAGCCCTTCCTGTTAATGATCATTGTGTTTGAGCGTCTCACAGCAGTAGGACGTGCGCTCTGCCTCGGTCCAAACAGCTCTGCACAGAGCTCAGCAAGATTCTGCTCTTTTTTCCCAGAGCCGGCTCTACTGTTGGCTGTGATCGTTGGAAGTTAGTTTGATCCGAGATTTGCAGATTTTAGGTAGTTAAGCAGAGAATTTTAAAGGAGCATCTACCGCTGTAAAGTCACAGGGGAGGGGGGATGCGGGGGGGGGGGGGCGGGGCGCGCGGGCCAAAACTGTGTTTAGACATTGCATTGCCTTATATTAGGATACAGATCTTTTCTAGTAACTGCAGGTCTATTTGTTAGGTGCAAAACTCCACTTTTATTATCAGTAAACATTTCAGATAGGTGTTCAATTTTGCCCAGTCCAGCTTTGTTGATATAGCCACCTTGCAGTTAAATTTGAATACAGCAATTTTGTAGTCACCACAGGTTGATAGGTGCCAAAAAATACCTTTTATTATCCCGTATACATTTCAGATACGTGTTTTTTTCACTTTGGCGCAGGCCAGCTGTGTTGATAGAGCCACCTTGCAGTTAAATTTGAATCCAGCAACTTTGTAGTCACCACAGGTGTACTGATAGGTGCCAAAAATACCTTTTAATATCTGTATACATTTCAGACAGGTGTTTTTTTCACTTTTGGTCAGTCAAGCTTTGTTCATAGAGCTACTTTCAGTTAAATTTGAATACAGCAATTTAGTAGTTCCCCCAGGTGAATTGATAGGTGCCAAAAATACCTTTTATTATCCGTATACATTTCAGACAGGTGTTTTTTTCCCTTTTGGTCAGTCAAGCTTTGTTGATAGATCTACTTTGCAGTTAAATTTGAATACAGCAATTTTGTAGTCACTACAGGTTGATAGGTGCCAAAAATACCTTTTAATATCCGTATACATTTCAGACAGGTGTTTTTTTCACTTTTGGTCAGTCAAGCTTTGTTGATAGATCTACTTTGCAGTTAAATTTGAATACAGCAATTTTGTAGTCACCACAGGTGAATTGATAGGTGCCAAAAAATACCTTTTATTATCCCGTATACATTTTAGACAGGTGTTTTTTTCACTTTGGCGAAGGCCAGCTTTGTTGATAGAGCGAAATTGACAGTTTTAAATTTGATTACAGCATTTTTGTTTTGATTGAGGCGATTTGAGAACTAGCTGTGATTTGCCGTCTTATAAATAAGGAGAATTTCAAAGCTCTTCCATACTTCTCAAATTTTTATTTTTCTGAACATGGAGTGAAATTCAGGAGGTAAGCCGAGCAAAATGGGAGGTAGGACATGGAGGTAGAGTTACGAGGAGAAAGGTGCTCCTTCCAGTGCTGGCGACAACACGCATGCCAGGTGATCGTCAGTTGCACGACCGTCAAGGACTGTCATCGTGGGTCAGGGCCCTGTGAATTCTCAGTAACGAACAGCGGTCCCAATCTGTACTTCAGTGGTTTAATGCAACATGAACATCAGCAGTCTGAACCTACTCGTCCTCCCAGTCCTAATGGCCACAATGTCGTTCATCACGCATCATCAGCATCCGTCCAACATAAACAGACCAAATTGTCAATCGTGTAACACACACTGTGGATTAATCCATTTTCTGAAGACTAATTGATGACAAAATGCAGTTGGGGGTCAGAAGGCATGTTAAATAGATCAAGAGGCCAAAGAGGATGATTTTATCTGGTGCTTGACGCACAGTTACTGATGCCATCAAGGAGGAGAAGGAAGCCGAGGTCAATCGGCAAAAATCCGGGCGCGGTCGGCAACGCTTGCAGGTCCCTCTTGCTTGTAGCCCGCAGGCCCTGGATGCAGAATGTCAGGACGCGAAGTCACTGTGTTGATGTGATGATGGATGACATTGCGGATCAACGTGGTCTTTTCAGCAGAATTTGCTTGCGAGCGCTTCATCACTGGAAAAGGTGGTAGCACGATGGGGGTAGTGTCAGTACGGGTCCCGCCTCAAAATGGGAGAGGGCTGGTGCAGAAGTACGTTGAATTGATTTCGCCAGACACGGTCAGCGGAAACCCCGCTCCTAGCTTTATCGCCGTCCAAAAAGCTTCAAGGACCTATCAAGCCTGGGCCTTCTTTGGCAAGCCTCGATTTCACCCAGCGATCGTCATATGCCGCCTTTGCCGTAAACGCATAAGTAGAGGGCAAGGACCTTGGTGTTTGACCACCACCATAACATGTCTAGTAAATGCAGCGAATTCATGAGTTGAAATGGAGGCAACACTTGGCCAAAAAAGGCCAGACGGACGCCGGACCTCAAACCACTGTCACACCCTCTGTATCCGGCTCCTCTCCTCGCCACCACCAGAGTTCCTCAGCTGCCAATGTCTCTCAGAGTCATGATCAGGGAATCAGCCTTCGCTCAGCCTCCACCGTCGCCCGAGTCACCAGCACCAACCAGAGAACATCCTACCCTGACTCCTTCCGCCAGTTTGATGACCTGCAACGTCGTACAGCGGATGTCCAGCTGACAGCCTTTTTCTGTTTACAGGTTTGGGAGCAGAAGAAAACACTTTTACCCCAAACCATCCCAAGCCAAAAGCTGATGTCGGCATTGCCAGGCGTTTGGCCTTGGAAATGTGTGCCTTTTCCGTTCCGGTGGAAAAAACAGATGGGTTCTGCCACATCACGGCCCTTGCCTGCCCACCAATACCAGATGCCGGCAGGGCATTTCTTTGCCAGAAAAAGCACATCCCTTCTGGCCGGTACGTGTCATCTAAAATTTCAAGCGTGTTGTCCTGCAAATCTGTGTATGGAAAAGTCCATTCTGACCACCGACTCAATGGACTAGTAAGCACGGCCACAAGGACACTATATCTCTGTGAAAGATCCTCTGGGTGTGCTGGGGGGATGTCTTTGGTGGTGAAGTTGGCTATCGGCTCGGAGCACGCTCTTCAAAATTGCAGGGCATGGTGCAGGGTTCTTTCCCCCCATGGTCACTCTGGTGGGCATCACGTGCAGTGAAACCAGGCGTGTGAATTTTTAATCTGTTTGGAGGACCGTCCAAACACAGGTCAGGATGACTGTGGACGGCTCTCGAAACGTGACCTGAGCGTGGCTGGGTGACAAGATCCTGTGCCAGGCAAGGGTGGGTGTGCGATAACGGTCGAAAATCTGATGGCCGCCCTTAAGATCCCCGTAGGTGGAGTAAAATCCCTTGCCCTGGACATGTCTTGACCCTTGTTGTCCAGAAATTTCAAAGCGCTAACCGGGGTCTGGACTGCTTGTGAGGGAAGGCTTGAGGTCTGAGTTCACACTCCGCCGTTACGCACCCTGCTTCGTCCCGCATGGCTGCGTTGCAGCGTTAGCTGGCTACCCGTCAACCGTATATGTTGACCGTGGCAACACACTGGAATCCACCCTCCACATGCTCCATCGATTGTGGCAGCAAGCGCAATGCATTACGCAGTTCGAGTGACACATGGCCTGGACAAGCAGCGGTGCGGACTCGGGGTGTTGAGACACCGAGAGTGGAGGCAAGGAAAGAGTCTGCAACATCCTTGCTCAGTTTTGAAGAAGACACCACAAAATGGTCCAGTTGCGGACCAGTGCCTTGTCTAGCATGGACATTGTGGTGATTCTTATATTTCTGGAACGATCGTTGGACACTCTGAAATATCAGGTCCCCCACCAGTGACGGAGGAGAGCGGACACAGATGCGGATTCGGGCCTTTCTCTCCGGTCGAATCCACAAGGCCCGCACAGTTTCACAATTTCACTCGGTCTTCATTAGGCGTGGTTCAGTGTCACCAGGGGATAGTGCAAGGTGCGCCTCAGATCTCTGGTGTGCATCATCTGAGCAAGTCAGGGCTGTGTTGAAGCTGTGCCGGAGGAAGTGGAGGAGGAGGTATTCCTGGGAACAGGACGTTCCGACGTCCCTGCATTGGAAAGAGGTTGGCGCGAATTTGAGGCGAGGAGGAAGATGAGGAAGATCAGTTTGCTAGTGCCCCTCGAAACCAGAGGTTGGAAATTCAAGCTCATATCTCTACATGAGTGCTTGGATGACTCCATTTCCTCCAACATGATTCCTCGCATTAAGGCATCAAAATGAACAACAGTTACTGGGTGGCCACCCTCCGTGGATCCCCAGGCTACAAAAAAAAACTCAGACCTTTCCTTCCACCACCCATATAGAGAGTAAAATGCTGGAATGGACCTTGCTGAATTGATCAAACTGTAGTCATCTGTTTTGTCTGCTTCACTGGTTTCTTCAAAATGTCAAGGTGGAACAACGTCAGCGACGTGACAGCACGTTAGAGTGCCAAGTAGCCGTAGCGGCAGCAGAGTGCCAGGCAATGTGGTAGAAGGCTAATGGGTGACCTATGGCAATCTTTATTTACCACCTCCCAACGCATGAATGCAAGGCACACATACAACACAACAGAGACTCAGCTAAGATCCATGGTGCTCGGGACTATCTGCGTCTCAACACAAATGTTTTTGGTTTGTTCCGGACCAATCGACTTCTGGGTATCCTAATGGACGATTGGCCCGAGCTAGCTCGCCACGCCATAGAGGTGTTGTCACTGCCCAGCAGCCCGCGTATTCTGAGCGGACCTTCAGCACAGATGGAGGAGTCATGTACAGACCAAACGCATCTGGCTTTCCACAGATAATGTGGATTCGTTTGACTTTCATAATGATGAATCAGGCATGGAATCTCTGAAGATGTTGGGGCCACAATTGCCGAGGTCAACGATTAGTTGCCAGGTATACACACATTCCTCTTCAAACAGAATGGTCCTGCTTGGAAAAATGTTTTTTAAGATGATGATTTCTTACTGCAATTTGTTTCTCTTTTCACAACAAGTTCATTTTGATGGTTTTGCTGTGAGTGGAGACAGTAAAGACAGCAAGTTTCATGAACAACAACGTATTCCATTTAAGCACTTTATCTTTAGAAGTTTTCGCATTGTAATGGTATTTTGAGCGTCATGTTGCGGTGGGGATACAGCAATAATTTCATGGTCTATGGAACAGAAATGTGTCTTCTAAGTGGCATTTCTCCCTCACCAATTTTTAACAGTGCTGAGAAGTTCATTTTTATAATTTTTTGGGTCATGTGCTTGAAATGCAGCAATACTATAGGTACTATTATAATAAAATTTTGTTTCTAACAGACATTTGTTCCCTTTCACAATTGTCCAAAGTGGCTTAAGGGTCTCATGCTTTGAATTTTTGGGGCATTTTGCTTTGAAATGCAGCTATTCTTACAGGTCCTATTATAAAATAAATGTTGTTTCTAACAGAATTGTGCTTCACAATTGTCAAGAGTGGGCTCAAGGGTTATGGTGCTGTCAGAAAAGGAATAGGATAGGACACTGTTAAAAAAAAAAGGACAATATGTGCAAAATGACTTGTATTTGCAAGATCTTTAACATATGCTATACAATCCCTGTATTGAGGGGACAACCATTTATACAATTAAAAAAAGAGAAAAAAGACATGGTGGGGATTCCATCTAATTTAAAAATGTGTTTTATAAAAGTAAACTACTAAAAAAATTGCATGTAAAAAATAGCTGGTAAAAAAAAATATTCCTCGAATTTGTACAAGGAGGTACAGAAAACTATGAACCCAGATGTAGGTTTTCAGAGGGAATGGAGTATTGAGCAATGACAGAGAACAAATTACTGAGACAATTTCATCCAGCACGTTGTGTAATTTGAGAAAATGAATGACAAGAGAAAGGGCAGCTGGGTGACAGGAGGTTTCAACCACCAGTATTTCCAAGTGGATGCTCAATTGTCCACACTCATCACGGAGGGGCAAGCGCTACCCAGGACAGGGACAGTATTATGTCAGTGAAACGAAATGGGGCGGTTGAAAGATCCTATTACGGATTTTTTAATCTGTGGGGTCAGAAAGGTTTAATTGGTCATTCTGTGGTAACAGGACAGATATAGTTAATGTCCAGTTCATACTCAAAATGGTGGGTTCAAAGAATATTTTCCCGGCACTTTTTAATTTGGGGGTCGGACAGGTTTAATGGTCATAATGCGGTCCAGGGACAGGTTATAGTCAATGTCCAGTGAAACTTAAAATGGTGGTTGAAAAGACTCCTTTTCCGGACTTTTGAATCTGGGGGTCATGCAGGTTTTGGGGCTCATGATGTAGCCCAGGACAGGTTTGTCAATGTCAGTGAAATAAAATGGTGGTTTAAGACTTCCTTTTTCTGGCCACTTTTTAAATCTGGGGAGTCCCATGCCAGGTTTTGGGGGCTCATGCTGTGCCAAGGGACAGGTATAGTCAATTGACCAGTGAAACTTAAAATGGTGGTTGAAGACTTCCTTTTCCCGGCACTTTTGAATCTGGGGGGGGTTCAGCAGGTTTGGGGCTCATGCTATGGCCCAGGACAGGCATAGTCAAATGTCCATGTGAAACTAAAATGGTGGTTGAAAGACATCCTTTTCCGGCACTTTTTAATCTGGGGGTCATGCAGGTTTGGGGCTCATGTTGTGGCCCAGGACAGGTATATCCAATGCCAGTGAAACTAAAAATGGTGGTTGAAAGACTCCTTTTTCCGGACACTTTTTAATCCTTTGGGTTCATGCAGGTTTTTGGGCTCATTCTGTGTTTCCAGGACACGGATTTTCATGTCCAGTTCAAGTAAAATGATGGTTCAAATAATTACTGCCTTCTGGGCCCTTTTTAATTTGTGGGTGATGCAGGTTTAAGGGTCATGCTTGGTACAAGACAGGGATAGTGAATGGTGTGACTGATTTTTTTTTCTGTGGCCTTTTTATAAACCTAAGTGTAGTTGCCTAAGATGTAGCACGTATCCATTTGACTGTTGTGGATGTTAATTCCAGCATGACCAGTCCTGTTAGGGTGTAAAGAATGAAGGTGTTGTTGCTCTCCCATAGACTTTATATGGTCATCGATCATAATCTAATAAGACTATCTGACTATCTTGATCGATGATGGCTCGACTATCAGACCATCGACCGAATGTCGATGGGCCACGTAATCGCTCAAAACAACTATTGGACACTCTGAAACATCTGGTTCCGCCAGCGAGGAGGAGGAGACGGACACAGATGCGGACATCGAAGCACTCTCTCGCTGTCTGAATCCACAAGGCCCGACAGTTTCACAGTTTAATCGGTCTTCATTAGGCAGTGGTTCGGGGTCCAGGCTAGTGCAAGGCGGGCATCAGCTCTCAGGGTGCATCATCTCAGGCAAGTCAGGGCTGTGTTTTAATGATGTGCAGGGGAGCGGAGGAGGAGGTATTCCTAGACACCGACGTTACCGTCTCCCTGCATTGGAAAGGGTTGGTGCGAATTTGAGGAGAGAGAGGAAGATGAGGAAGATGAGTTTGGCTAGTGACCTCGACCCAGAGGCTTGGGAAATCAAGGTCTCATCTCTCACATGAGTGCTTGATTGCTATTTCCTCCAACATTGATCCTCGCATTAAGGCCATCAAAATGAACAACAGTTACTGGGCCACCATCCTGGTCCCAGGTACAAACAAAACTCAGCACTTTCCTTCCACCCACCCAAATAGTGAGTAAATGCAGGAAATGGAGACCTTTGCTGACTTGATCAACTGGGAGACATCTGTTGCGCCTGCTTACGTTCTTTCAAATGTTAACGGTGGAAAAACACATCAGCGACCTGACAGCAGTAGTGTGCCAAGTAGCCGAAGTGGCAGCAGCAGCAGCAGGCAAGGTGGCAGAAGCCTAATGGGTGACCTCTGGCATTCTTTATTTACCACTCACCAAACGCATGCAATGCAGGGCACACATCCAACACACAGAGACCAGCTTAAGATCATTGGGTGCGACGACTATCTGCGTCTCAACACCAATGTTTTTGTATGTGTTCATGGGACCCAATCAACTTCTGGGTATCAAAATGGTCGAATGGCCCGAGCTCGCTCGCCACGCCATTCGAGGTGTTTTTCCTGCCCAGAAGCCAGCGTCATATATGAGCGGACCTTCAGCACAGCTGGAGGAGTCATACAGACAAAACTCATCCGGCTTTCCACTGATAATGTTGATCGTTTGACTTTCATCATAGATGATCAGGCATGGATCTCTGATGATGTTGGGCCCCAATTGCGTGGTCACCGATTAGTTGCCGGTCACTTCACATTCATCTTCATAAAGAAATGGTCCTCTTGAAAACTTATTTTTAAAATGGATCATTTCTTACTGCAATTTTTATTCTCTTCTCTCTCCCAACAGTTCATTTTGCTGGTTTTGTGTGAGGAGACTGTAAAAAAAAAAGGACAGCAAGGTTTTCATGACAACACGTATTTCATTTAATCACTTTCTCTTTAGAAGTTTTCGCATTGTCAATGGTTTTGAAAGTCTTGTTGCTGTGACGATACAGCTATATAATGAGTCGTTTGTAACAGAAATGTGGCTTTTAAGTGGCATTTCTCCCTCACAATTTTTAACAGCGCTGAGGAAGTCATTTTTATAATTTTTGGGGTTCACGCTTCTTTGCAATGCAGCAACATAGGGTCCTAATATAAAAATGTTGGTTCCTAAAGACATTTGTTCTTCACAATTGTCAAAAGTGGCTCAAGGGTCTTGTTTGAATTTTTGGGGGCATTTTGCTGTGACATGCAGCTATACTAAGGTCATATTATAAAAATGTTGTTTCTAACAGACATTTGTTTTCACAATTGTCAAGAGTGGCTCAAGGGTGATGGTGCTGTCAGAAAAGGAATTAGGAAGGACACTGTTAATGGGACAAACATATTGCAAGATGCTTGTTTTTTGCAAGATCTTTAACATTAGCTATCCAATCCCTGTTTTGAGGACACCATTTATATACAATTAAAAAAAGGAAACAAAGACATGGTGGGATTCCATCCTATTTTTAAAAATGTGTTTTCTAGGAATTTAAACTACTAAAAACTTGCATGTACAAAATAGCTGTTAAAAAAATTCCTCTTATTGTACAAGGGACGGTACAGGAAACTTGAACCAGATGTAGGTTATTCAGAGGACAAGGGTGTATGGGAGTACGGACAGAGAACAAAGCACAGAGACAATTTCCTCCAGCACCGTTGAGTAAAATGAGAAAAAGAATGCCAAGAAAAAAGGGCACCTGGGTGGAACAGGAGCGTTAACCACAGTATTTCCAGTGAAGCTCATTGGTCCGCACTATACGGAGGGACAAGCATACCCCAAGGTCTTTGACTGTGTACTGAGGAGGCTGGAGGTCTTAACTTCACCACTCTCCACTTCCGCACCTGCTTCAGCTCGACTGTTTTCAATGCTGCGTCATAAGGGCATTTTTACCGTGTTATAGATGACGGACGCCAGCTGAGGCTCTTCACCGCACCCACTGTAAACTCGGCCCTGGCTGCTGAAACCTGTGTGTTAATAGATGACAGACGCTAGCCTGATCTCTCACCGCACCAACTGTAAGTCTGGCAGCTGGAACTCACGTGTTAAAGATGGCTGGACGCAGCACTGGCTTCACCGTTAGGGGCAAATCAGGAGAGACTTCAATTCTTCTCTACAAAATCAGATTTTGAAAAAGGTGATTTCTGTGAGGATAAGGTAGTGTCAAAAAGGGGTCCAGGGACTGGACACAAATCTTCCTATTTGAAGTTTAAAATTTTCTGGGGCGGGAGTCATTATAGGGTCGCATCATTTGATCTCCAGGGGAGTCTGTCCTAATCAATGAAGTAGGATTAGGAGGAAAATGAAAAACCCATTGAATTTGATTGGCTGAATTCAGGTCTCAGAAGCCAAGGAGGGCAAATGTGTTCTCACTAGAAGTGGTTTTTGGGGATGTATTAGGGACATTTGTATTACTTATGGGGTGTGCGGGACGGGAATTAACACATCTCACGTGTAAAAAATACCTTTTAAAATCTGCAGGGAGGGGTGTATGTTGTATGTTTAAACACTTGAAAAAAGAAAAATGATAATAATTTATAACTATAATTAAAACTTCCCTAAATAAATTCTGTAACAATGTCAGTTACCAAAATTATATTAAATGAGAGTCACTGTACAAAATAGCATAGTGCCACTTTGTGATCTGTGGGTCAAACAGGTTTTAGGGGTCATGCTGTGGTACAGGACAGGTATAGTCATGTTCAGTTCAACTAAAAATGGTGGTTCAAAGACTCCTTTTCCGGCACTTTTTAATTTGGGGGTCAGAACAGGTTTAATGGTCTGCTGTGGTAAGGACAGATATAGTTAATGTCCAGTTCAAATAAAATGGTGGTTCAAAGACTTCTTTTCCGGCACTTTTTTATTTGGGGGTCAGACAGGTTTAATGGTCATACTGTGGTTACAGGACATGATATAGTTAATGTCCAGTTCAAACTAAAATGGTGTTCAAAGACTCCTTTTCGAATTGTTAATTTGGGGGTCTGACAGGTTTAATGGTTCATACTGCAGTCCAGGACAGGTATAGTCCAATGTCCTGTTCAACTAAAATGTGGATTCAAAGGATCCTTTTTCTTGCACTTTTAAATTGGGGTCGTGCGTTTGGGGCTCATGATGCGTTCCAGGACAGGGATATTCAATGTCCAGTTTCAAGTAAATGATGGTTCATATCATACTGCCTTCTGCACTTTTTTAATTTGTGGGTATGCAGGTTTAAGGGTATGCTGTGGTTCAAGACAGGAATGGTGAATGGTCTGTGTTTTTTTTTATGTGGTATTATAACCTAAATTGTCTTGCCTAAATTAGACGTTTTAATTTGATGTTCTGGATGTTAATTCCAGCTTCTTCCATCCCTGTTTGGGTGTAAGAATGAAGGTGTTGTTCCTTTCCATAGAACTTTAATGGTCTTCGTTGTGTTGAGCGATTTTTAATCGACAAAGTTGAAATCGGCAAGGTTTTTTTTGATTATCGAAAAAATCGCCGATTACGCGATAATTATGGTAAGAAATCTGTGCATATATCTATTAATATCGGGCCATTTTCAGCTATCCTTTCATTTTAGACCAGTCAGTTTGCCAGGGCTTAGTTCTGGACAGTATTTCATCCGTATTTACGTCCCTAAAGCATCAAAAAAATGATGTACTATTAACTTACAATGGATTTCCGATTGGCAATCAGGATGTAATTCCGGAGTAAATACCGCTGTAATTACCGTCTAGACAAAGCCCAGGGAACATAGAAATCCTGCTTGGATTACCACAGGTCCCAGAAACACCTGTGCTGTGCTGGACTATTGCTGGTAGATAGGAAAAATACAATACAAGGTTGATAGAAGAACTAATACATTTTTTTAACAAAGAAACAAAAAAAAAACAATGCCTGTACCACATCTGTCAATCATCTGTTCCACATCTGTAATCACATCTGTGCAAAAAATCTGTATCACATCTGTGCAACATCTGTACCACATCTGCATCACATCTGTAACCACTTCTGTACCACATCTGTGAAAACATCTGTACCACATCTGCATATCATCTGTACAACATTTGCATCTGCCTTATTTGATGTTCAATTAGTGTAATTTTCAACTTTGTGACGCGTATTGGCAATGTAAATACGCTCGGATTTGCTGGACATACATTACACAGAGTATGAAGAAAACAATACAATTATCAATTAAATGAAAGAATGTTAATTAAACAAAACATATAAAAATATCAAAGCTGATATTAGGACTTTTCTCCTATAGCATTAATGCCAATAAATATTACTATTTAATATATATAAATATATTAAAAATATATATATATATATATATATAATATTATTAGGGTATCCAAAGAACGAAAAAATAAGTCTCTAACAAATGAATTACAAAGTCCTTGAGAATTTAGAGGGACACTAATTAGAACATCAAATATGGCAAATGCAGATGTGTACAATGTATGCAGATGTGGAACAGATGTAGCACAGATGTTGATACAGATGTTTGCACAGCTGTGATACAGATGTGTACAGATGATTGACAGATGTTGTACAGAATGTTGCACAGCTGTGATACAGATGATGACCGATGGGTACAGATGTTTTTTTTTGTTTTCTATGTGGTAAAAAAATGTATTAGTTCTTCCTTCCACCATTGTACTGTATTTCCTATCTCAGCAAGAGCCAACACAGCACAGGATGTTTCTGGACCCTGTGGTACTCCACAGGATTTTCTATGTTCCCGTGGTCTTTGTTCTAGACGAATTAATCATCGGTATTCTACGACCTAATTACATCTCTGATTGCCATCGAAATCCATTTAAGCTAATAGTACATTATTTTAGCAACCTTTTTTGATGCTTTTAGGACGTAAATACGGATGTAAATACGTCCGAACTAAGCCCTGTGCAAACTGACTGCTAAAATGAAAGGAACGCTTGCAAAATGGCCCGATATTAATAGATTATGCGCAGATTTTTAACCAAAAATATCCGCGTGTATCGGCGAATTTATCGAATAATCAAAAAAACCGTGTGCCGATTTCAACTTTCGTCGATAAAAATCGATCAACACTATTCAATTTGCATGGAACATGTGGGAAACCCCATTGTCCACGGTTGGGCCCACCCGGCCGGCCCGCTCCTCTTACTTACCCGCCGCGCTCCTGTTGCGGTCTCGGCTCCCGGCCTGCGCGTCCCGACATCTAGGCGCGGCGCACCCGGCACTGGAGTATTAAGGGCTCAGTGAGTACCGTGATTGGGCTGTTGCCGGTCGCTGCCCCGTTTGAGCCTGCCCCTTCCTTGGGCATTGCCGGATCTTTAGTGCCAGTTCAGCCTATAGAGAAAGCTACAAGCCTTTGGGGGGTCCTGACTTACCGTGTACCGTACCAATTAGCTTCCGTTCCTCGACCACGCTCCCTTGCCGCCTGTCCCCTGACCTACTTCCTGTCCACGCCCACGGAAAACTGTGGCCCGCCCTGCCTGACCTTCTGCCTGTTCCCGACTACGACCTGTCCTGACGATCTGCACCACGCTATACTCGGCTGCCACCGCAAGCAAGTCACGTCAGGGGTAACGACCTGTAGAACTCCCGCCGCAGCAAGTCCATCCCGCTTTGCGGCAGGGGCCGGCTCCTGGTGAAAACCGGTACCTACTTAGATTCCGTTCCTGGCGTGTGCTTACACCATCGCATGCAGGTGGTCCATTGATCCACATTACGTCGGGTACGTGACAGTAAGATCCGGCCATGATCCCCTCCAAGGGGGTGCCACTGCCGACTGGACGCTGACCTCACCGCCTTGTGGCTCAGCAGTCACAACAGCTCGCTCAGCAAGCCCCAGCAACTCAGCCATCTCTCCGCCATGAGCAGCAGCCCTGGCCGTTCAGCACAACAACCCACTCCGTGGCTCCCGCTGCATCCCTCCGCTCGTCTCCAACCGCTGGTCACGGCTCCGCCTATCTATGCCCGAACAAATGCGATTGGGTACCTCCAGGCTGCAGGGGCTTTATCACCCAATGCTCCCTGCATATTGAGTTAATGGGCAACCAATTTCCTACCGAACGGTCTAAGGTGGCGTTCGTGCTAAGCCTTCTCTCCGGGAAAGCCCTGGCTTGGGCTACCCCCCTCTGGGACAGGGACGATCCGGTCACAGCTAACCTGGCTTCATTCCTCACCGAGTTCAGGAGCGTTTTCGAGGAACCATCCCGGGCTTCGTCTGCCGAGACCGCCTTGCTAAATCTGCGCCAAGGGGACTCATCTGTAGGCGATTATGCCGTACGTTTCCGCACTCTGGCCTCCGAGTTATCATGGAATGAAGCGGCGTTGACTGCCACCTTCAAGAAGGGCCTCTCCAGCCGCATCAAGGATGCTCTATCTGCCCGGGATCTCCCGTCTTCCTTGAGTGACCTTATCTCCCTGGCCACTCGGATTGACATCCGTTTCTCGGAACGCCAGGAGGAACTCCGGCAGGAACGAGAGCAAGCTAGACCCCGACGTCTTCCTCGTCTGGCCCCAATATTTCAAAGGCCGCCTCAGTCGCCCTCGCCACCTGCCGCCGAAGAGGCCATGGAGGTGGATCGGGCCCACCTGTCTACAACTGAGCTAACCAGAAGACGTGAGGAGAATCTTTGTCTGTACTGTGGCAGTGCAGACCATTTCCGCAGATCCTGCCCACTGCGCCCTCAGCGTCCGGGAAACGGGCGCACCTAGGATACGTAGGAGAGGCGTCCCTAGGTGAGAGCAAGCCCTCTCCTCGCCTGACCATGCCCGTGATCGTCGGCACTAGGCCTGGTGCCCAGTTTCAGGCTACTGCTTTCCTGGACTCTGGGTCTGCCGGAAATTTCTTGGACGCTGCTCTGGTATCCCAGCATAACCTCCCTGTGATCCGCCTGGAGAAGCCCCTACTCATCTCTTCGGTCAGTGGAGAGATTCTCAAGGACCCTATTCGGTTCCGAACTGAGCCCCTGGTCCTACAAGTAGGGGTGCTGCATAAGGAGAGACTTGCGTTCTACGTACTACCCCGTTCCTCCTCGTCCATTCTCCTGGGTCTCCCGTGGCTGCAACGCCACGCTCCCGTGCTCGATTGGCAGTCGGGCGAAGTCCTGAGTTGGGGTTCGGAGTGTCAGTCTCGCTGTTTGGTGGCACCTCGCCCGGTGCTTACCGCTTCTTCGGGATCGTCTAAACCTCTGACGGGCCTTCCTGCACCATACCAAGCCTTCGCAGACGTCTTCTCCGAGAAGCAAGCTGAGACGTTGCCGCCCCATCGCCCATACGACTGTCCTATTGACCTCCTGCCCGGGACGTCTCCTCCACGTGGCAGGGTTTACCCCCTGTCGGTACCTGAGACCTTGGCTATGTCCACATATATCAAGGAGAATCTCCAGAGGGGGTTTATCCGCAAGCCTCCTCTCCAGCTGGGGCCGGGTTTTTTCTTCTGGCTAAGAAAGGGGGCCG
>JAODAL010070833.1:0-15762 GCA_025379985.1 Phyllomedusa bahiana | reverse complement strand
CCAAAAGCAAACCCCAAAGCCCGGGGAGTTGTACTGGATTGGGGTATGGGTCAAAAAAACCCCAAAATTCCCCCGGGGTTTAAATGATATAGGGGAAAACTAAATTCAAATAAATTTTATATCCTTGGCATCTTTTTTTGTATGGGCTACTTAGTTTTATTTAGTGTTATGCATATTTCCCGTTTTACTTGAATGGTCGGGTTTCCCCCCGTTTTGGGGATTTTCACATCAATCATGATTCTATTTGATGTTTTTTATTAAAGGGGCTTTTATTTTTTCATATTTTGGGCATATCGGGTGTATGCTGGTTATTTATCAGTTTTGTGATATTATTCCCATAAATTAAACTTTTCCCACTATATAGTTTAACCCCTCGTATTTCCCGTCTATTAAATTTCCCAGCGTTTTTTCTCCCACTCGTTTGATTTTACTACCCATTCCTCACCCCACCCCCTTTCCCATTGTTAGGTAAAAACCATTAAAGGTTGTTCCTAATATTTTAAAGGGTCTTTTAAGCACTTCCTTTTTTTTAAAATTATCTCTAATTTATTATTTCACACCACGTAGATTAATGTTTACTCCAGGTTCTTGTTGTTCCCCAAAGATTTTGGGTCCCCTTTTTTTATTATTTTCTTTAGTTTTTTATTACTTTTAAATACAGTCCCCCGTCCCTTTGTTGTTTGGTTCCCTATAAATTTGAATTTTCGGTACCCCCGGGTTTAAATTTTGGGGGTTTACGAATTTTCTTTTTAGATACAAACCTTATTATTTATTAGTTATTTTTTACCCGGGGTTTTTTTGACAAATTTTCCCCTCCCCTTTTTCCCACTCTATCGGCATTAAAAAGGGGGCCCCGTATTTGAAAAGCCCATTATACCCCCTTGGGAAATCAGAGATTCTTTTTCTCATAACGAGTCAAAAATATAGTGTGTCACCACGTTTTTTATTGAAATCTGTTTTTTTTTTTCTTTTACCTTTTTTTTTTTTTGGTCAAAAAGATAAAACTGTTTCAAAAACCCACGGGTTAACGCCTAAATTCCGGACGGGATTCCCAAAAAGACGGGTTGTGCAAAATTACATTGACACCTGTATCTTTTTTGCTAATCCTCTTCCGCTCTCAGTACGTGTTGTGGTGATTGACAGAAGTTTCAACCACCGGCAATACAGTAAACTACCTGGTATCTTGTAACAATGAATGTCTATGGTCAATATATCTTGTACCGTTTTTTTTGCAGATAATTCTCTCTATATATTTTGTGTTGCACATGTCTAAATATGTACCCCTGAGGAAGCGTGGAGTTGCCACGCGAAACGCGTCGGTTTTTTTCGGTTCTTTTATTTGGGGAACTTACGTCTCTTTTAATAAATTAGAGTTGTTAGTAAACTTTCTACTCTCTGGCATTTCCCTGTTTTAAAAGTACGGGGCGCCGCGGGGCCTTTCTTTTTGGTTCTGTTTTAAGATTTTCGTAATGCTGCGTCAGAACAATGGGGTGTGCAAAAGTCAAAAAAAAAACGTAACTGTTATGTTTTGGGGAAATAAACATATTTTTTGCACCTTTCATTCCCTTGGTGATTAGAATTGCTGTTTAAGATTTACGTAGATGCTTTCGTCAATGAACAATGCTGGGTTTGCAAAAGTCAAAAAACACGTAACTGTTTGTTTTGGTATAATAAACAATATTTTTTGCACCTTTCAATTCACCTGTGGTGAATATAGAATTGCTGTTTTAAGGGTTTACGTAGATGCTGCGTCAATGGACAATGCTGGGTGTGCAAAAATCAAAAAAACACGTAACTGTTTTTGTTTTGATAAAAAATAAACGGTATTTTTTGCACCTTTCAATTCACCTTTTGGTGAATATAGAATTGCTGTTTTAAGATTTACGTAGATGCTGCGTCAATGAACAATGCTGGGTGCGCAAAAGTCAAAAAACACGTAACTGTTATGTTTTTATATAATAAACTGTATTTTGCCACCTTTCAATTCACTGTGGTGAATATAGAATTGCTTTTTTAAGATTTACGTAGATGCGGCGTCAATGAACGGGGGTGGGTGCCAAAAGTCAAAAAAACTTTAAATGTTATGTTTTGATATAAAAACGGTATTTTTTGAAATTTAAAATTATGGGTGAATATCGAATTGCTGTTTTAATTTTTACTTTAATCTGCTAATGAACAATGCGGGGTGCGCAAAAAGTAAAAAACACGTAACTGGATGTTTTCGTCGTACACGGATTTTTGGCACAAAAACCCTGTGCTGACTACAAGTTGTGGATTGTAATTTAACTGCAAGGTGGATTATATCAACGTAAGGGTGAAGGGGGAAAAATTTGAAATAAAAACCCCCTATCTAAAATGTATACTGATAATAAAAGTGGAGTTTGCAGTAACAAAGAGACCTGAGTTACTAAAAATTGATTTTGTATCCAAAAAAGTTCAGGGGCCCAATTTTCCAGGAAATTTTTAAAAAGAAAAGGGTTAATAAAAAAGATATTCCACACAATGTCTACACTAAGTCTTGGTGAAAATTTATCCAGTGTTTTTATAGATAGAGCTTGTCTGTGTTTGCCCGCGGGGGCCCCCCCCGTCCCACCGCCCTAAATTTACAGGGGTGATGCTGCTTTAAAATTCTTCTAACTACATAAAAATTTTCAAATCCCAAATCAAAACTAAATTGGAAGGTACTCAAATAGTAGAGGTTTCTCTGTGCGAAATAGACAAAATTTCGTGAGCTGTTTGGCCCACAGGCAGAGGCAGGCCCTTTTTCCCTATGGACGCTGGAGAAACGAGGTAAAAACGGAAACCTGTTCTATTTTTAAAACGAGGTATGTGTTTTTTTCCAGCCATCGCAACCATACACATCCGTCTGACGTGCACACATCTCACCTGCTCATTCGTATTGATTTGCGGCCGCCAAAAATTACGGGAAAGCGCCGAAAAAGGCGCGATTTAAAATAGATGTGCCAGATTTTTAACCTTAAATTTATAAAATGATCTGGAAATTTTCGATCCCCATAAAAATCTTGCCGTTTTTAAAACTTTGTGATAAAAATCGCTCAAAACATACCCGGACAGAAATTTTGGGTTGTCCTAGACAACTTTTTCCCTTTCAGATTCCAACCCAGATCCAAACTCAAGTGCAGGTTTGGCCCTCCGCAGAAAAGATTTAATCAACAAGCACAACGCGTACACCTCAGAATAACCCCTTTCGCGGACCTCACACCAACTACGATCAATTTCAAAAAGCTTATCTTGATGAGTCAAGGGCCCAACACCTCCTCCTCCTCCATCACAGTTCACTTCCTCCCTTTTCCAAGCATAGGATTTCGGAAGCCTGTGTTTACTGCCCTTGTCCTTCAGCAGAAAATTTTCCTCAGTAACTCTTTTGGGCCCTGTTTTGATGTCACTCTTCTATCATGGCCATAAACTTCCTTTTCTTGTAGACCACGTTAGCCAGATCTGTCCTAAAAAATTCTGATTTCCCTCCGGAATGTTATTTTCCCCCAATTTTACTTTTCCTGCGTGGGAGTGGATGGACGCCCAACTCAAACCGCTTGATTATCCTGTTCCTTTGGACATAATGGACTCCATCAAGTATTGTTTCCCCCACTGTCCATAACTTGTTTGGGAGCAGTCTTCAAAAAATGAATGTACTTCAGATATATTCCCTGGAATTTTTTTGGATTTGTTCCCCCTGTATCTCATGAATTTACCTGCGCTTGGGAAAGTTCACAGCTCTTCTTTTATATCTCGATGCCTTCCATTCCAAGTATTTCAATCAAGTTTCTCCTGAAGTATGGTCACATGGTCCGGAGAGTTTTTCTTCTTTTGTTTTCCTGAAAGCTGGGCTAAACCTCCTCGCTTACCCCAATACCCCTTGAAGCATGCCAAGAACTTTCTTTGGGAAAAATCAAATCAGGGCCTTTCCCTGAAAAAAGGAGTATCACCCCACTGCATTTCACTGCTATACCCCCCTTGTTCCTGTTCGCAAGAAGGTTATCCCTGGTAAACCCACAAAAATTTTGTTTGGTTCAAGATTTAAGAGCAGTGAATGCTGTTATGTTTTGAGACCACTTGGTCCCAACGCGCATGACTTTCAGCCAAGTGCCCTCATCTGCAAATGTTTCACGTTTATGATCTCTGCAATTTTCTTCAGTGTCCTTTAACCAAGGATTTCTCAATATCTTTTTGCTTTCACTTTCGTGGTACTAACTCACCTGGACAAGAGCCCCTTAAGGGGGCCCAGAATTTAAATCATTCACTAAGCTCTTCATGCCTGTCTGAAAATTGGATGCTGGAACTTGGTACAACTCCCTCCGTATGGGATGATATTTTACTCTGTGCTCTGACCCTTACCTGTGCATCAAGGTTTTTTCAGTCTTCTTCAAAACTTTAGACCCATCAACTGCAAGGGTTTCAAAGGCTAAATGCAAGGGGTGTTGTACAAAGTTGTTTTTCTTGGACACTGTATATCTAAAGGGCACAAAACCTTACTGATGACCGTAAAAAAGCTGTCATGTCCACCCTTTCATTTTACTCTCAAAAAAAATAAGGCATTTTGGGCCTAATCAAATATGCGACAGTGGATACCCCGCATTAGCCTGTACAAAATCTCTATGCCTCTTTCCAGGGGACATTTTGCAAAAACAGACTCGCACCTGAGGCAGAGGCCTCTTTGAGACTAAAAGAACTTATTCTTGAAGCCCCTGCTCTGGGTACCCCGGACTACCAAAACCCTTTCCCCCTCTTTCTCCCCGAACATCAGGGCCATGCTTCGGGTGTTTTGGCTCAAAAACATGGAGATGTTGAGACCTCAGGTTTACTCTCATGCAAGATATTTTTTGTTGCACAGACTGCTCTACTTGCTCAGAGTTTTGTCGCTCAAAACCCCTTCTTGACAAGATTCAAGACATCGTTTGGAAATTGTGACTATTTGGCCCTCATGCCTTTAAAGGGTTTGAAACAATCCAACAACCTCACATCTAAAGGAAGTAACCTTGGGGTTCGTGCTCACTACGATCCCTGAAAATGAACCCTTAAAGAGATGCACTACCTAAACCCCGCCCCCCCTGTTTCCTCTTCAAGGGGGGAAGATGGAGACCCGAATATCAACAAAAAGAAGATGGGGGGGAAAACTTCGATGATATGACTGCTTGAACAGATGGAGGCTAAAAACTTCCCCCTTTCCTACGGTCTCTGTTTCCAAAAGTGGAAAACCCCTGTTTGTCTTCTTAAGAGGATCCAGATATGCAGATGAACAAGGACGATTCCTAAGGATTTGCTGTGGTTACCTTGCATGAAACCAAAAAGGGTGGTCTTTACCTTCGAGTATTCGGCCCAGGAAGTGAACTCTGGGCTGTAAAAGAGCTTGCAACCTCTTCGAAGGAAAGACGTGACATATACACCGACTCACCTCTTATTGGATGGCCGACTTCGGCCTGAAAATGGGGCCCCGGAGGTTTCCAGAAGCTAGGGAAAACCCCAAACAAGAACCCCAAGAGAATGTTCAGACCTTTATTTAGCTCTCCCGCTGCCGGCCCAGGGGCTGTCTTGAAAAAACCAAAAACTTGGGGGAAATGGGGGAAGAGGAGGCGGGGGAAATTTCAACGTGATCAGGCCGCAAAGGCCAAGCCTCCTCCAGTAATTCGAGAAGGGAAAAAAGGGAGTGGCTGTATAAGTCTCAAAGTAAGAGAAAAAGAAGAGAAGAAAAGAAGAAGATAAAAAAAAGGAAGAAGAGGAAGTAAGAAGAATGAAAAGGAAAGGAAAAAAAAAGAGGATGAAGAAAAGAATCAAGGGAGAAATATACTGAACCCCGGTGTGACCCGCTGAGACCAAATTTCAAAACCCCAAAAACCCAAAGGAAAGGGGGATTGGGAGGAAGCAAGAAAAGGGTGCGCGGATGGATTTTGGGGAGAAAGAAAATAAAATGGTCTACCAAGGGGTTTATTCCAGCTGTAATTTCCCCAAAGGGGTCTGGGATCACAAAGAGGAACAAACCTGTTTCTGCCATTTTCAAGATTTATCTGGGACGGGAATTTGACCACAGAAGGGAAAAATTCCCCGGTTGTGAATTGCAATGCTTGTACCCCGGAGGTGGAACCCGCACAAAAGACTGGCCAAGCCCTTATACCTTTTCAACGGGTCCGATTGACCACATCGAGTTGCCCCAAGAGTGGAAAATACAAATTGCCTAGTGGTGGTGGTTGTTCTTCGGGTGGCCTGAGGCCTACCCAGCCCTAAATTTGACTCAAAACTACTGTGAAAAAAACTACGAATGATTTTTTGTGCAGATTGGAATCCCCGTAGATAGGTCTGATCAAGGACTGGATTTTCAGCAGAAGTAACCAGAGACTTTTGGGGTAGTGGGAGCTGACTTGGATTGCACACTCCATACCCCTCCCCAGGTTGGGAAAGATAGAGAGGGTGAATGCCCCCACTCAAAAACAAAATTCTCAAGAGTAAGGAAACATCAAATTCCATGGCCAGGATCCTACCCATCGCCTGTACTCTTTCGAAACCCCCTAGGCAGCCAATGGTCTCACACCTTTTGAGAATTTTTTCTTAGACCCGCCCGGGGTTTGGACAATACTATCCACAACAGTTGAGTGGGGGAATTTATAACCCTTTAAATATGTATGTCATAAATCTGGTAAGGAATTGAAACTAACCCAAGCCGAGTGTTTTCCTCTATTCAGATTCTGACTCAGATCAGAGACCCCCAAAAACTACCTGGTGATTTTGGGGGGGGTAAAGAAACATGTCAGAGATTCTCTGAAAAACCCAGATTTGAAGGACCCTATCAAGTTCTTCTGGATCCCCAACCTCAGTGAAACTAGAAGGGGACCTAATTGGGGGCTGCCCCCACTGCAAGAAAAGCTCCCGGAGCCAAGGAAATATCTGAATCACTCCTTTATCCTTTATTTAAATTTTTGTTGTTTGGGGTGTGTTTTTGAAAATACAAGGGGAAAGACCAGGGGGGTTTGGTGGTGAATTCAAAAATAGGGTCAGAAATAAACCCAAAACCGAACCAATAATACCCAAATAAAAGATAAAAAAGGTTTGATTGGTAAATAGTTCCATTTTTTAAACCCCCAAAAAGATTTGTAAACCCCCACCCCCGATATCCTGCGAAACATAATTTAGAATTAGGCTATATCAACATGGCCTACCCCAAAAGCCTAGCATTGGAAAATATCTTAAAAGACCCCCCAAGGGGGGATTGTGAGAAAAAAAGTGTGAAAAGGGTTCCCCTTTGGGGGTGCCGTTCTTGGCTTCCGACCCCCGAAAATTTTATCAGTCTTTAAACCCCTTTTTTTCCCGTAAAAAACAACATTTCCCCCAAAATTTTCCGGTTTCCCTTTTAAAATGGATTTCTAGAATTCACAAAAAATGTCCCGTAGGGACTGCTCCAAAATAGCACTGGTGGTCTTTTGGTTAACCCCCCCTCATCCCTCACCATCAGAGGCAATGTAGAAAGACCGGCGATCACTTAGTTTTCGCCCCCTTGGAGAAGGCCTGGCTGATGCAGTGGGTTTATTACCCCCCCTTTCACCTGTCCCCGGAAACCCATAAAAAATGTGAGACATATTCTTTTCCCGCGTAAATAAGTTTTAAAAGGGGAAGAGGAACCGAGTTTAATGTTTTAGGGGGGATGTCAGGTTGGAATTGATTCAAAACATTAGAACTTGTTTGTATTTTCATATCCATTGCTTACATATCTACAAATTCTATATATATTTGTGAATTTTCTCTATACCTATTTCCCTTGACCCGATTAACTCAGATTTATTAGGTTGAAAAAGATGGCTCTTGCAAGGAAAACTACCTTCAAGATATACCTTGTCTTGAATGATGCTGAAGATATTAAAAATGGATTCACTATGGAAAGCTTGAGCAAAAGCAGACTAAATGACACAGAGAACATTTGGACATCTGTTGCGACACCCAACTTCCGGGACAGTAAAACTACTCGACGGTTTGGGGAGTTTTGAACGGTTTTGGACAGTTTAAATTAAGCAAGGCTTGCAAGAAATGTATATTTCCAAATATGAACTCGTGATCTTATTAACTCATCCCATCAAATGTTAATTAACCAATGACCCACTAACACATGCTATGACAAATGCCTACGTAATAAGTGATATAAAATGTCATGTACTTCCCTGTATTAAAGAAGAATTGCTTTCCAGACAAACTGTGTGGACAGTACTTCCCTAATCTGCTGTATACAGCTGAGATATAACAATTTGGAGGAGGTAGCAATTTGGCAGAAGTACAGATACAAAAAGGGTTAAAACTGTACTTATCAGGCCAAAAGCTCAACGCAAGGACCTCCAAGGTAATATTTTCAGAAATACAGTATTACCTGTTCCACGGACCACACCAGAGAGGCAGCGGGAGATTCGAGAGGCGAATAAGTGGCTCAAAAATTGGTGTAGGAAAGAGGGATTTGGGCTTTTGGAGAACTGGGCTGACTTCTGTCTTGGCTACAGACTCTATGCTAGGGATGGGCTGCACCTAAATGGGGAGGGTGCAGCTGTGTTGTGGGACAAAATGGCCAGGAAGTTGGAGGAATATTTAAACTAGGGACTGGGGGGGAGGATACCTACTAAGATAGCATGCAAGATAGTGAAGATAGAGAGCTGGGAATTAGGAGTAAAACAGGAGGTGGAGTGGAGGGAGGGGGTGTAGCAATAATTAAAAAGATCAGGGAGAAAGGAATAAAAACTGAAAAATCTCTAAATTGCATGCTGACCAATGACAGGACCAACTGACCAACTGACCATGCTGACCAACAAAATAAATGAACTAGAATTACCAATAGCTGAAGAAAAATATGACATAGTGGGGATAACTGAGACATGGCTGGACGAGAGCTACGACTGGGCGGTTAACTTACAGGGTTGCAGTTTATTTAGAAAGGATCGTAAAGACCAGAAGGGGGGAGGTGTCTGTCTCTATGTAAAATCCTGTCTGAAACCAACGCTGCGGGAAGATATAGGTACAGGCAATGAACATGTGGAATCATTATGGGTAAATATACATGGGGGTAACAATAACAATATAATACTAATAGGGGTCTGCTATAGGCCTCCAAATATAACAGAACCTATAGAAGATGCACTCCTCAGGCAATTACCGTATATACTCGAGTATAAGCCGAGTTTTTCAGCACAAAAAATGTGCTGAAAAATCTCCCCTTGGCTTATACTCGAGTTACTGTCGGCACTCGGGCGCGGCGATGGCCCGTGCGCCGACAGGGACGCTTCAGTTATATGCGGCTCCTCAGGGAGCGCATATAACTGATTGCCGAGTGAGCGCACAGTGTCCGGAGCGCATATAGGTGAAGGGATACCACTGCGGCGCAGAGAGCGAGCGCTCCCTGCTCCGCAGTGGACTTCGGGCAGTCGCAGATTCACGGCTGTCCGGAGTTTCCGGCAAAGGCAGCGTGTGTCATCACGCTGCGTGCGCGGCCTGATGACGTTACCCGCCTGTGCCGGCAAGAAGACAGAGCAGAGCGGAGAGTCGCAGGAGACGGAGCAGCGGGGAGTTAGGTAAGTGATTGTTTTTTATTTTGCCTATTATTGCCTACAGCCTACCTATACCTGCCCTATACCTGCCTACAGCCGGCCCTATACCTGCCTACAGCTGCCTATACCTGCCCTATACCTGCCTACAGCCGGCCCTAAAACCTGCCTACAGCTGGCTATTCCTGCCCTATACCTGCCTACAGCCGGCCCTATACCTGCCTACAGCTGCCTATACTTGCCCTATACCTGCCTACAGCCGGCCCTATACCTGCCTACAGCTGCCTATACCTGCCTACAGCAGGACCTATAAATGCCTACAGCTGCCTATACCTGCCCTATACCTGCCTACAGCCGGCCCTATACCTGCCCTATACCTGCCTACAGCTGCCTATACCTGCCCTATACCTGCCTACAGCTGGCCCTATACCTGCCTACAGCAGCCTATACCTGCCCTATATCTGCCTAAAGCTGCCTATACCTTCCCTATACCTGCCTACAGCCGGCCCTATACCTGCCCTATACCTGCCTATACCCTGCCTACAGCCTGCCGCTACAGCCTGCCTACTATGGGGCCATATACCTGCCTATTACCTGCCTATGGGGCCATATACCTACCTATTACCTGCGTATGGGGCCATATACCTGCCTATAATCTGCTTATGGGGACATATAACTGCCTATTACATGCCTATGGGGCCATATATGTGGCCTTTTGGGACATATACCTGCCTATACCTGCATTTTAGGGCCATAATCTGCCTATAATTGCCTATGGGGGATATTAAACTGCCTATGTAATTTTATTGGTATCCATTTTTATTTTTAAAATTTACCAGTAGCCACTGTATTTTCTACCCTAGGCTTATACTCGAGTCAATAAGTTTTCCCGTTTTTTGGGGCAAAAGTAGGTGCCTCGGCTTATACTCCGGTCGGCTTATACTCGAGTATATACGGTAGATGAGGCAGCTAATCAGAATGAGGCTGTTATTATGGGCGACTTTAACTATCCAGACATCAATTGGGAATCTGAACCCTGTAGCTCTCAAAATGGAAACAGATTTTCATCAATAACTAATGATAATTACCTTTGCCAAATGGTGCAGGAACTGACTAGAGGAAAGGCCCTTCTAGACTTAATGTTCACTAATAGACCTGACAGAGTAAGAAAGGTTCAGGTTGAGGGGCACCTAGGGAATAGTGACCATAATATAATAAATTTCCTTTTATTCTTCAATACAGTTTTTTGTCAAGGAGCCACAAAAACACTGAATATTAGGAAGGCTAATTTTATTCTGCTTAGGGAGGCCCTACACCCTATTGACTTGGACAAGGTGTTTAAATTATGGCAGAACAAATAATAAATGGGATATTTTTAAAAACATCCTAGGCACCCACTGTGAGAGGTTCATACCTTATGGAAAAACCCAATGTGGATCAACAGGGATGTAAAGGAGTCAATAAATAACAAAAATAAAGTGTTTCATCTACTAAAACAGGAGGGCAATGAAGAGGTGTTAAGAAGCTATAGGGAAAAAAAATAAAGTGTGTAAAATAAAGATAAAGGAAGCAAAGCTGGAGACAGAAAGACGTATCGCTATAGAAAGTAAAACTAACCCAAAATATTTTTTAACTATATAAATAGTAAAAGATTAAAACAGAAAATGTTGGCCCTTTGAAAAATACTGAGGAAGAGACAGTAGAGGGCGATGAGAAAAAAGCAAACCTATTAAACAATTTTTTCTCCACTGTATTTACCGAGGAGGATGACCTTCCTGTTGAACAGAGGTATGAGGTAAACTCCAACTTAAAAGTAAAAAAATATTACCCTTCTTTTCCTAAAAAAAGAGAAAAAAGTTACACAAATTTGGTACTGTCACGTCCCTAAAATTCTGATCTATGAAAATATAACATAATTTATCCCATACAGTGAACACCATAGAACAACCAAAAATTCCAAAAGTCAAAAAAAATTCACATCCTCTAAAAATTGAAATAAAAAGTGATGAAAAAGTTGTATCTCTCCCAAAATGGTACCAATAAAAACCATACTTCAGCCTGCAAAAAAAATACACCCAAGAATATTTTTATTCCTTTAAAAGTACTAAAATATAACAAAAACCCAACATATTTGGTGTCACCAGAATCATATCAAACTGCAGAATACAGAAAACATATAATTTATAACGAAGAATGGACACCATAAAGACAACCCCCTCTACTTCCTGCAAACACGACGCAAGTGCATTTTTTCCCAATTCCCCCCAATTAGATTTTTTTTGTTTTCCCAGTATAATCTATGGTCTGTTCAGGTCAGGTCCAGAGCAAAAAAAAATCTCATATTTCTATCTAATTGGAAAATAAAAATGTTAAGGTTTTTGGAAGGCAGGGAGAAAAAAAATGAGGAGCCCAAAATTTTTGACCACGTTATGGAAAGGGGTTAAAGTGCGGTACATACAAAAAATAGTAGTAATATTCAACACTTGCACGTTTCAGGATATATCCTTAATCAAAGCTTCTTGACATTAGAGCATAGTCTACCATACATTTGTGTCCAGTACATAAAACATATGGCAACATGAGATAAATAGCCTGGAATTGCCTGCCTGAGGAGCTGGTCACAGCAGGAACAGTTGGGAGTTTCAAGATGGGCTTAGATAACTACTACTACTTGAACTAAAGAATATTAATGCGTACATAGCTATGTAAAATTCTGGATCCTGGCTGGTGGCGGCTCTGGGGTCAGAGATAGGGTCTCCTTTGGAGCAGATTGGTTCTTGCCTTGTGGGTTTCAGGACATTCACCAGTGGGGAAGCTGGGCTTGAAATCCTTGTCTCCCTTCCTTCACCCACATTTTCCCCACCCTTGGTTGAACTTGATGGACTCGTGTCTTTTTTCAACCATACTAACTACATAACTATGTAATAAACTATACATTGTTCAAAAAATACTACCATTTTGTCTACAGAATCTGTGGCTATGCTGTGATGGACTTTTCTTCACAGTATCTGGTGACGGGTGTCCAAAATTCAATGTGACTGGGGCCTTATTTCTAGGACTTTTTGTGGAGCAACAGAGTGCTAGCATAAGGTGTCTGGTAAAGAATCTTCCCAGCACTGTACCAATTTAGGAGTTGAAATTCTGTCCAAAAGAGCAATATAAACCCTAACATTCTAAACAAATTTTAAAACGTTTTACCTGTTTCTTGGTTTCTCAGGAATATATTTAGCTTCTACATCAAGTTATAAATCCACAACATCAAGGCAAATCATAATAAAAGAAAACAAAAAGAAACAAAAAAGCTAAAAAAAGGAAAACGACAAGATATGGCACAACATCTACTGCCCTACAGGTACACCCCCATACAATGGGATCCTACTGCTTATATAACATTTCTAGATAGTGGAATAAACAGAATCGTTCTGCCCTGGAGATTAATTATTTTTGTGTTACGGGTTAGATAAAAACATCTTATAATTCCAAACAAGAAATTTTAATGAAGCCGATATGTTTAGATTTTGTATTTGAAAATGGAAGATTAAAAAGTTGGGTGTGGGTTTGAATCCTACTGTTGCAGAGGGGTGATGGATACTCTGTTGTGAGTTTAGTGCAGTCGTCTGCAAAGTGTGGCTCTCCAGCTGTTGGGACAACTCCCACCATGCCCACTGATGTAGATTATCTAAATGCATGAGGGGAGTTGTAGTTTCCCAACAGCTTGGGACCACTGGTTTAGGTTAAGGCCACGCCGATGAGCTGAGTCTAAGGAGCCTCCTGGTCTTCTACCTCAACCCCCACAAGTAGGATGCTTGATCTCCACAGTGGGGTACTTCAAAGTAACTACCCCCGAGGAGGTCACTCGGTACACAAGTGTCAGGCAGAGATGTATTTGTGTCACAAGCAGAATGGCAGGGCGGGTGACAATCAGTCATAAACAGGTCAGAGGCAGGAGGTTAGGACAAGCAGAGTTCACTCGAAACAGGTAGATAATAGTATTTGCTAACTGCACCTCAAACACATTAACAATTTAGCAAGGAAAGTAGGGGGAAGTGCCCTTTAAGAGGATAAGAGAGACTGCTGATTGATTCCTGGTAAAGCAGGGTTGTGTGCACTGGCTCTTTAAATCAGGGGCGAGTGCTCGCGTATGCACCATAGAGAGAGCTCTGATTCAGGAAGCCAACCAGAGGAATGAACATGGATCTGAGCGCTTGAGAGGTGAACAAGATGTGGGCCATGGTAAGGAAGTACACGGACGTTGCTGTGGCTACAAGCACTAGCTACTGGCTGATCCGTGACACCATGATGTTCTCCTTCCATGTAGAAAGGAATGCAAAAAGTTTAGGCCTCAAACATAGTAGGGTTGGGTGCAACATCCATAATAAACAGAGCCATAGTTGGACATTCAACTTCTGTAGGACTTGTATACCTCCAAATGCCTCCAATTTCATATGGAGACACATAGTTGTTTGTATCTCTTGGATTTGTAGTTACATAGTTGGTGGGTTGAAAAAAAAACCAGGTCCATCAAGCTTATCTTTTCCATACTGGAAAACTCAAGGGATAACATTAGCCTTTTGACAATCCAATGGTCCCTAATAGCATATTACAGAGGTATGGTGATCTTCCTCAGAAGAATTTCCTCTATGGTAGAGTCATTTAGTAATACAGAACCATATGGAGCACTATTGTTGATACTGTCCCAAAATGTGGATCCTTATACAAAAATGGCTTTGGTTACAGTACAGGTGTGAAATCTAAGGATTCAACAAGTTCTTCCATGTTGAATATGAACTTTGTAAGTCAGATTCCCAGATTTTTGTCACCAGTTGGAAGGTGGTATACTGTCAACCCATCAAGAGAAGAATCAGGGTCAAAATCAGGAACAGAACCAGGGGTTGTCCGCAGAAAAAAGGCAAGATATGACAAGTCAATAGAGGAGTCAAGACAATATCAGGAAACAGAGAAGAGTCAAAACCAAGACATTGACCAAAAGTACCTGGGGGCAAAACCTAAAAGGGTATCCTCACCATATTAATTAACTAGAGACATGTAGGCAAAAGTAATTATTACTGTAAAGACTTTATCTACTCAATTGATGTTCTGAATTTGCTTCCCTTCAAAGCTAGAGCAGTTCTAATCTTCTGCTCATGTACACAAGCTTTCCTAGGTTACTGACTACCTCTCTCTCCTCCAGATGATGTTGCTCGCTATTCTGTCTTTTCAGCAGCACAGGAGCTTGTATATCTTTCTTACTGACAGACTTTAACTCTTTAGAGGTCTGTAGCCTTGTGCACTGCTGTTAAAGCAAAAATGAACTGAAAAATAAACGTGTATTTAAAACTCAAAAAGAAAAATGGACTAAATGGTCTCAAATAAAGGAATAATAGTTGTGATAGAAGGTGGTTAGATAGTATCAAGAAAGAATAGGAAAGACTCCATATATAAATACCCTACTTGATCTACTTTGCCCTAAGGCCTAACCACAGGTTAATCGCAGGGAAAAAGGGCCCCCGCCCTCCCTTTTATTAACCCAAGAGGCTGGGGGGTTCCTACAGTTGGTCGGTGGTTAGGGTCTGCTTGGCCAGAGTCAATCTAAACCTCCCTCCATCACCTCAGAAATCCAGTCAGGGCCTGAGTTTAGTCCCCTAACCTGTTCCAGGCAGCTATAAGGATTTAAAGCGTGTCCTCATTGTTCAGTAGGACAGTCCTGTATTTATAGTGCCTCTGTCGGATGTGGTTTAAGTGTTAGAGGGTCTCCCATTCACTGTCCATGTCTTCCTGGCTTACAAGTCAGGGTGTCCATGCGTATCTCCTGCTTGGGCAGTGAGTGTTTACAGCGTCATCTTCTCTCAAGTTTATCAAATAACTTCAAGTAACCATTCACACGCCCTTATAAAGGCTGAAAAACCGCAAGTCCTGGGCAAGGGCTGTCTACTTCATTTTGTCTATCTGCTAGGCCAAATCCATAGTAACCCCCTCTCTAAAGCTAAGGAGTCTGATCAAGCCTGCATTTACCAAGACCTTATACCTGTATCGAACTGTATAAAATTAATCCCTTCAGTAAAAATTTTCATTTATTGCACCATTATTGTTAAAAATTTTTTTTAAAAAGTTCCCTTTGTATTGCTGGGGGGAAAAGGGGTCCACCCCCGACCCCACCGTGACAGGGGAAAGGTTTCAGAAAGGGGGCCCCAAAGTTGCACCACCCCGCAACACCTCCGACAGCAAACCTTTTCAT
>JAODAL010070832.1:0-15762 GCA_025379985.1 Phyllomedusa bahiana | reverse complement strand
AAAAACCTTTTTATTAACGATCAGGAATGGCCTAAAGTATATGCCCCTGTGATAATAAACAGGTCTTGTCTCTAATAAATGTGTCTATAATACTTGCCAACCCTTCATTGTTTCCTCGAGACTAATGTAATCTGAGTTTCAAAGGAGGCAGCATTTGTGGATCTCTATCTCCAAAATTAGGCATTTCTGTGGAGAATGGGACATTCCCATGCAAAGCAAGAGCAAGAAAAGTTTGGCAAGTATGGATAACAAGCAGGACTAGCCTTAACTATTTTACCCTTTAAGAAGTAGCAGGAGTAGCCTCAAGTAAAGTCCTTTGATAATAAGCAGAACTGGCCTTGGGTATTTGCCCTTATGATAAAGAGCAGAACTGGCCTCAGGTATACGCGATTATGGTAAAGATCAGAACTGGCAACTAATATATGCTCTTATAATAACAAGCAGGTCTAGTCCCATGTATAAGCCCCTATGACAAAGAGCAGAACTGGCCTCAGGTATTTGCCCCTATAATAAAGAGCAGAACTTGCCTCAAATATATGTTCCTAAGATAAGGACTGGCAATGAATATATGCCTCTATGATAACAATCAGGATTGGCCTCAACTATATCACCCTTTACTAATGAATAGGACCGGCCTTGAGGCTATGCCCTTATAATAACAAGCAGGACTAGTCTCATGTATATGCTAAAAAATAGAACTGGCCTCGGGTATTTGTATTAGCCCCTATGAAATGGGGCAGACTATATGTGTCTCAATGATAATGAGCAGTACTTGCCTTACGTATAAGACCCTTTAATAAAAGGCAAGATTTGCCCTAATATAGTGTAGAAATCATGCAATACCTCAAAATAGTCCCTATTTTTTAAACATACCTTTTTATTTATGACCACGCTCAATAATATGGCACTAACTTGGTAGCTCAGCCTCTTATGCAAGTTCCACCTCTTCCACCTCCAATGTTTGAGACATTATAGCTCTTTCACTTTTTTTAGGACAACAACCCTATACGCAATCTCTTTCACGCAGATTATCTCATGAACGTTTCTTGCACAGGGGTCCTTTGCTCCTACGGTAGGCCCCTATATCCATCCCTCCAGCCCCAGAGACTTCTCTCTCACCCTAAGCCAAGAGCACAGGATACACTCTGAGAAGAAGGAATATTTTCTGAAATCCGGCTCCGCATATTGGGCTGGTGAGCTGCTCTGGCTTAGAATCCCCCAGCTTGTCTGAAGAACCTGTCCTTATTTGTTCAATTGGATTTCATTTTCAGCGGCTTAGAGAGCTATTGAGAAAACAAGCCAAGCAATTCCCTGGGGTAGGGACCCTAAAGAAAACAGCATTTTACCATGTTCTTCCTCACAATTCAATCGCCCATTGTCAAGACCAGAAATACGCTAATTCCAGCTCTGGCTCGGAGAGTCGTTATTTGCAGGGTAGAACGGTATAATTTTGGAAGCCTCTTAAACACATGTTCACCCAACATCTGCTGCGTCTCTGCAGCCGCACAAACGCGGAGATAACAATTACAAATCAGATGGAGTGTTAGACTGAGTCCTGAGCGAAGTCAGAGCTCGCAGGAATACTGCAGACCATAGAACAACTGCCAATTAAAAAAGATCAGGGTGAGAAGACGCGGGACTCTGCTCCGGAACACTGAGCTGTACGAAAGGATGGAGACTGACATCAGGATGGGGCTCACGTGGCGTCTCTGGTGCTGCTAAATCTCCCCACTACAAGAAAGCAGCCGAGTGGAGAAGGACTCAAGTGAAAACGATTTCGGATAAAAACACTCTCAGCTGCCATTAGAACTAACTGTGTTTTCGTAGGTACTCAACACGAACAGTAATTGGCTGAAGGCATGCTCATTACAGGCCTTAAGAGCGCATAGAACCGGAGAGTCACACACAGGTCTGAAGACAAGCACACAAAACGTATCAGTGTTCAGCAGCATGGAAGATGGAGGGGGCCCAAAATGACCTACTACGGTGGTTACTCTCTATCAACATAACACACAAATGTTTACTGAACAACAGTGTATTCATAAGGCTTATATAAATAACTATTACTGGAGATACGTTCCACTGGACAGATAGATATATATATAGATAGATAGATAGATAGATAGATAGATAGATAGACATGTATGAGATAGATAGATAGATAGATATGGGATAGATAGATAGATAGATAGATAGATAGATAGATAGATAGACAGAGATATAGATAGATAGATAGATAGATAGATAGATATGGGATAGATAGATAGATAGATATGGGATAGATAGATAGATAGATAGATAGAAATATAGATATAAAATAGATAGATATGAGATAGATAGATAGATAGATATTATATAGATAGACATGAGATAGATAGATAGATATGGGATAGGTAGATAGATAGATGTGGGATAGATATATAGACAGATAGATAGATATGAGATAGATAGATAGATAGATAGATAGATAGATAGATAGATAAAGAGGTAGATAGATAGATAGATAGATAGATAGATAGATAGATAGATAGATAGATAGATAGATAGATAGATAGATAGACAGATAGATAATAGAAGAGAAATTTCAGCACTCGTATCCAAAAGCATGGGTGCCAGCAGAGCAGTCCTAAGACCTTCAACAACAAAACAGAAGAATCCACAGCACTCCAAAAATATGCAAAAAAGTGATCTGATCATACCAATATCTATCTATCTATCTATCTGTCTATCTATCTTATTGTTATGGAGATACTCAGATCCCAAACCAGACTTTGTAATTAACATTGACACCGATCAGACACCTTAATAAATTCAGATTTCAGACCAGACCCTAAATAAATTCAGACCCCCTGATGAAGCATCCAAATAAATAAAGACCCCAGGTCAGATCACAGGACCCCCTTGTTTCTCTCACAGACTGCTCCCCATTCTCCCCTCTCTCGCAGACTTGTAACCGTGATTCCTACCTCCCTCACTACCGACAAGGGTTTATGCAGCCCTCTCTCACACAGATTGCTCTCCCTGTCCTCCTCTTTTTTATACAGTGCCCCACACACCAGCTTATCTCATGTAGACTGCTTCTTTTTTTTTTTTTTAAAAACACATTTTATTTGCTTTTCTTATTTTGAAAACAGAAACAAACAAAAAACAGCTCTGTCATGTTACATGTCAGATCCAGATTTCGCGTTACAGGCCAGTGCCTGGTCCATTGCGGCATCATGTACAGAATTAAACATGTACAAAAACAAGGCAATCTATACAGACATTAACAGCATATACAACATACGGAAAGCAAACCGAATGTGCGTGCGTCATCTCTCTCATAAAGGACCCTGGTGGTATACTGAAACCAAATTTCTGCAAACTTCTATAAATCCCTCTATCTGGGTCAACCTGGTGTATGTACGTGCTGCGCCTAATGTGGTTATGTCTCTCACACCCGAAGCCTCCCCAAAGTTCCACTGATCCCTTCCTTGCAGTACCAGCCTGTGTATGAAAGTTTGCATCAGGGCCTTGATTTCCCTGTGGGACTCAATAAAAGTTCGCCATCGTCTGAAGAAACCCTTTGTGCCTCTTTTTGTCTTTCTATCTCGAGCCTATCAGCAACCAGATAGTCCTCCAGCTGTTTCATGACCCCGGTGATCGGTGGGAGAGTGGGCTTGATCCATTGCTGAAATAAGCAGCGTTTCGCAGCCAGCAGGGCTATATGTATTATTCCCGGATAGGCGGGCGCGCCCACCTCCCCCCTTGGAGAGTCCCCCAAGCCGCGTTCAGGGGGTCTGGGAGAGTGAAATATCAAAAGGTCATAGTTTCTTTGCAGTTTAACCCCAAAGTGCACCCTGATATATTGGACTATGCTGTCCCAATATTGCTACGAGGCACTGCATTCCCATAAGCCATGCCAGAGATCGGTTTTATGAGTACCACACGTGGGGCAGTGCTGGAGCCTATCAGGAGAACTCTGGGAGACGGGCAAATTAAAGGCATAGATGGCATTATGAATTATTTTAAGAAAAGTTTCACGCCAGGTCTCACATATGACATGTTTGCGTACCGCACCCAGGCCTTTGAGAATAGTTTTTTGGGAAATTTCGGTGTCGCCTAGACGGGCGTTGCCAGAATTAAAAGCCTGATCCCTTGCCCGCTTCTGGACCATCTCTCACAGTATTGTACAGGCCAGAGAGGGTGCAAGTGTCCCTGTGGGGAAGTGACAAAAATGTCATAGTCATTTAGGGGCAGTCTTTCCCTTTTAGATATCCTTCAGCCTGCTTCTGCTGAAGTAGGAAAAGCTGGTACGCAGCAAGCATTTTGCGTGCCAGGCAATGCAAATTTTTTGGCATCTCCTTTTGGCGTAAGCCATCTATTCAATGTTTCGGTGCATTAGCTGCCCCGCGGTCCTTAGACCCCTAGCTTTCCAAAGACGAAACATAGAATTGGATTGTCCCTGTGGAAACTCCGGATGACCCCATAAGGGCATGATCTTAGATATCACAAAGGAGAGGCCTGTTTTCTTCCAGATTTCCTTCCAGACCATAAGTGTGTCGCAGATCAGTGTCGAGGATTTAATCGGGCCAGGCAGCTTGGGTTACCTAGTGTGGAACAGGGCTCGGGGGTGCCAGGGACGCATGAGCTCTCTTTCTTTTTCCCCAAATTTTAGAAAAGGGAACTGCGCCCAAACGGGCCCATTCAAACATGTTGTCGGCCAAACAGGCCAGTTTGTCCCCCTTTTGCCCTTTCCCGGGGAGTTTCCCGGGAACCCCCTTCCCCAGTGGGCGCTTTAGTTTCCTAAGTGAAAACCCGGGGTTTCTTTCCGGTTTTTTATAAGTTTTTAGAAAAGCAGGGGGTTATCTTGTTTAAAATTTAAATTTTCCCCCCTTAAATGGGGAAGGGGAAAGGGGGGTTTTTTAATGGATAAACATTTTCGGGAAACTTTAAATTTTAAATTTAAGCGATGGAAATTTTTTTGCCCAAAATAAAGACGGGAGTAAAGGGAACCAACTTTTTCGGGTCTTTTCGAAATTTTTTTTAAAGGGGGGGTGGGATATTAAATTTTTATGGGATGTGTCGGGGGTTTTCTACCAATTTTCAGACCCGGGTAAGGGATGAAACCCTGGGCACGTGCTTGCCCCGATACCCATGGCGCTCCCACTTTTGGAGGGTGAAAAACCCCAGAGCCTTTTCAAAAATCTACTTTTAGTAACATTTATTTATACCCCTAAGTTTTTAAACCGAAAAAATTGCAAAACCTCAAAGATCTTGGGGGGGATGGAGTCGGGGGGTTTGGCCAAAAAAATATCAGGTCCCCTGGATCTCCTTTCCCTTTCCAAAGCCTATCCTGAAAAAAGGTCAGACTTTCCCAAAGAATTTTGGCTGGGGGTTCAAGACCCTATATTAAAGAGAAGGGGGGAAAGGGCACCCCTGTCTGGTCCCCTTCTGAAGGGGAAAACCCTGGGGAAAAGGGAAAACCTGGGGTTTGATTTGATCAGTGGGAAGTCATATTTTTTGGCCGCAAAAAGGGTTCCTGAAAGCACCCTTTAATTTCCCCCATGCTGTCCGCAAAAAGCCAGACCCAGCCCCGTGCACGGTAAAAGCCCTTTTTCCGCACCCAAAGGCCAAAAAGGGCAGGTTCCCTCTCCTGGTCTTTGTCAATCAGTGAAATAGGCCTGTGGGAGGCAGGCTGAAAAGGATCCCTCCCCTTTCTTGGGGAGAATCTTTATCGCCGCTTTTTAAAGTTTCCGGGCGAAGGGACCCTAAAATTGGAGAAAACCAAATTTGAATAATTTTTTAAGGATCGGGGCGATTTGGCCCCCATTAGGATTTTTGTATAGGTTTCCAAAAAACCCCAATCGGGGCCCCGGATGCTTTCCCTACTTTTTTTGGTGGGGAATGGCCCCTGACTTCGGGTTTTCAAAATACCCTTTCGTTCGGGGCATCCCTCAGCAAGCCCTGCCCAAGCGAGGTTTTTTTTACTCTAGACGGGGAAACCCCGGGCCCCCCGGCATGGGGCGGCTGATCTTCAGACAAGAAAGAGCTAGGGTAGAATCCCGGAAGGTATGTTAATGAAACCCCTCGGGTTTTGCAGTTTTTTGGACCATCAAAAGTTGGGAGGGCCGGGATTTGTGAGGGTTTGTGGGAGCCCTTGAAAAGTTAAAATTAAAAAGTTTCCCGGGTTTTGGATTCCATAAGGGAAACAAGGGGGAGTGCATGTGTGTCTGGGAAGATTTTCCCCCTGCTTTTCACCCCCAAGATAAAAATTCCCTTTTTCCCTTTTTCCCCAAGGCAGTCTATTTTTGGGCCCGGGACCCTTCTCAAGGAACGCTTTATAATTTCCCAGCGCAGACCCCTGTAGGTAAGAGCTTTTAAAAGTTTTTTTCCCGGGTTAGGGGGAAGTTATGGCCTTTACCCTACCCCGCAGTCCCCGGCCTTTGGGGTTTTGCCCATTTGGCAGGGGTTTAAATTTTGATGGATTTTCCCTTTTCTTTGGCGTACACCCGTCCACCAACCCTTTTGCCCCGATCGGGGGAAACAAATCCCTTTTTTTTAAGTAACCCGGGGAAACTTCCCAAAAGAAGCCCGTGCCCCCGGGGAACATGTCTCCCAATTTCCAGGGAAATAGACATGGTCAAAAAATGACCATTTTCCTTTTTCTGGGTTTTTCTTCAAACCCTTTTGCCCGAGGGGTCAGAGGACTAACAGTTAGTAAAAATTCCGGGAAAAAAAGGTAAAGTCTCTCTCATCTGGATTCTGTGCTCCCCCAGAAATTCGTGGAGCTATTTGGTGGCTTTCATGGGGCAACGCCCCCCTCCCCGGGAGCGGAATTTCCCCCCCTTTTTCACCCCCAAGGCCCCCCCCCCTTCTTTTTTATATGAGGGCCCCCCAACCTCATTCTTTTTCCCCTTCCATGACTTTGAAACCGGGGTCTTTGGCCCTTCTTCCCCACCGTTCTGGGTTTAGAAAAAAAGGGGTTGTGACCCTTCGGGCCATAAATTTGAAAATTTGGCTGAGCCCCCCCCTCCCCATCAAATAAACCAGGGAGAGAGTCTACCTTCCCGTGGGTGGTATTTGGGGGACATAAAAACAGGGAAATTCAAATTATGAGGGTGAAAACCCCCCGTTTGGCCCCCCACCCCCCGGGGGAAAACCCCAACGACATTGCCCCAAAAACCCAAACCTTTCAAGGCCCCGGGAAGTCCTTTTCCCTTTAAAGAGGGAGACCTCCTGAAGAAGGAAAATTTTATCCGGGCGGCTTTTTTAAATGCCGGATCCCTTTCTGCGTTTTTGGGGGGGACCGCAGCCCCTTTTTTTTCCATGAGCGACCCGCATAAAAATCTTTTTAAAGAAAAAGGTCTGAGGGTTTTTTTTTCCGCCACAAAAAAATCGGATTGGCCCACCCACATGCCCCCAAAGGCGCCCCAGAGATTACAGTAAACATAAAAGTGGGGGGGGGGGAAGGGAAAAAAGGGGTTTTTTCCCCCATCGCACAAGCAAAAAAAAACTTTAGATTAAACCAATAGAAAAAAACCCAAAAAATTTGGGGGGAAACCCCCCAAAGTAGGTCCTGCTCTCCCCCCTTAGTTCCCGTGCCAGTGACTCCCCCTTTTTTTCCCAGAAACCCAAAAATTTTGAAAAAACAGAAAATTAAAAGTCATACCCAAACATAAACCACCCCCCTACCCCCCCGCCAGTTTTTCAGGGTTCTTAAGACCCGCCCCATGGCCTTTTTAAACTAAAACTGCGGGCCCCGGCCAAAACAGAGAGGGGGTTTCCCCTTTATTTGAACCCATTTGGAGTGTGCCCCCCCAAAAAAATTTTTATTTTCCCAGTAGATTTAAAAAGGATTTTTCCCTTAGGGAGACATCGGGTTAATTACCCGGGCCCTTGGTGCCGGGAAAACAATTTCCATAGTCCCTCGGGCCCCGGAGCATGATCGGGCCGTTTTCCCTCTTTGGGTTTTGGAGTCGCCCCTTTGGGTAAACAGCGGGGGGAGATGGTGAGGATTTCCCAAACGGAGATTTCCCTCGGGCCCTTTTTTTGGGTGGGGGTTTAAAAATGTTTTTTCCCCCGGGTGACATCCTGGAGAGGCTAGAGGAGTCCCTAGGCCCTAAAAGGGGTTGGAGAGAGAGCTTTTGGGCCCTCTGTATTTGGGGTGAAAAAGCGAGGGGGAAACCTTTTGGCCCCCAAGCCCCTTTTAAGGGTCGGGGTAAAAGTTTTTGGAAGCGGATTTTTCGTTTTGAAAAAGTTTTTTTTAAGGTTTTCTTGCTAAATGCTCAAAGGCGTTAAAGAGCATCAGCGGAAAAGCCCTTTTCAAAAAATTAGAATTGGGGGCCCCCTTTTGAAAAATGGGAAAATTTTTAACCTGCGGTTTCCCTAAAATTTCAGTTTTAAATCATTAAAGGGCCGGGGAACTTAAAAATGACTTTTACGGTTTCTTGGTTGCGGGGCCCGGTTTTAAGCGATTGGGAAAAACACTGTTTTTCTGGGCCCCACTCTGTGTACCTCTAAACCCAGGGCCAGGCATTTTTTCCCCCCGGGAGCTTCTGGAAATTTTCCTTCCTAATCGATTTTGGGAGGTCACGCTGTTTAAAAAGGGCCGGGGCAGTCCCCCCACCCGTAGATTCTCCTTCTGGAGGTTTTTTTCAAGGTCTTCATACGGTCCTGCTGGACCAGCTGGGCTTTGGCAAAAAGTTGAGTTTGGCTTCAGGGCGCTTTTTGTCAGTTCAAGATCATTGATTTGTTTAAAAATCACCCCACCCTAGCGGTATGGTCCTGACCCCTGCTGTAATTTGGTGAAGGCCTCAACTGTGCTTTTAATGCACCCTGAAGGTAGGGGTTTTGCCTGGCAACCTCGTGGCAAGTACTTAAGTCTATTGTGAGGGGGGGTTTGTCTCCTTTTGGGGGGGCCCCTGGGGATTGTGTGAAAGCTGTTGGGGGGTATACTTGCATCACCCCACGCCCCTCCACCGCAGCTCCGCGTCCCCCCTCCACCTCTCTGACCTGTTTCTGCGTGCAGCGTGTGGCACGGCCCCCATTTTGGATTCTCCCTGGGGCGGTCCCGTGTGACTCCTGCTCTCGGCGTGCTCCGCAGGAGGTACCGCTCTATTCAGGGGTTTTGCGGGTGACGTGTGGGTCACCTGAGGCTGCATTATGCGGCCGGTCTGCACTGCTGGACGCAGCTGATCGCGGGTTTAGCTGGCGGGGTCCCCGGGGGGCGAGGCGGCCCACATCTCCCTGGCCCGGGGCCCGGGCCCGGGAAATCCTAGACTGCTTCTTATACCCCTGCTTCACACACACTGATCCCCATGGCCACCACTCATGAAAGTTACTCTCTCTGACACTTAAACTTTTTTCCATGCAAGGTGTTTTACAAAAAATGCTCCCCATGCCGCCTCACACACAGACTATTTCCTGTCTCTCTCCTGCACCCCATGCCTCATTTAAAACACAGACTGTTCTCTATGATTTCCTCTCACGTGCACGCTGCTTAGGCCTTATACCACTCTTCCACACAAATATTGCTCCCTATGCCCCCTACTCAGATAAACTGTTCTCTTTGCCTCCTCTCTCAACTAAACTGCTTTCCCTGCCCCACTGACACACAGACTGCTCCCTCCCACACAAAAAATGACTACCCATACTCCTCCTCTTCCCCACAAACTTCTCACCATATCCCCCCTCACACACAGACTGCTCCCTCCCACACAAAAAAATGACTACCCATACTCCTCCTCTTACACACAAACTTCTCCCTATATCCCCCTCACACACAGACTGCTCTACATTGCCCCTTTTTACACAGAGACTTCTCCCTATGCCGTCTTTCTTATATAGACTGCTTATCATGTCCCTCTTTCTCATGTTGCTTTTGCTCCTCCTTCGCTCACACAGACTTATGCTCTTTTCCCCTCCAGGATCTGTTACTGGGCTTCATCTGTCTTTCTCCTTCCTACTTCAGTCTCAGTGTACACCCTCTATTTTCTTCCTATAAAAAAAAAAGCATACTCCTACAGCTCCCTGATCCCATGGGCTCGACGCAGCGCTGTTTTCTGTGAGACATAATCTCCAAAAAATTGGGAATCTCGCAAGAGAACTAAGAGTGACTTTTGATCACTATATTTACTATTTTGCCATAGGCAAACTTAAACTCTATCAGTTCTCTATCTATTAAACACTAAAACGTAACTTTTATTATATCTAACTCTTTAAACCCCTATACACACTATTTAAAAACCTGATCTCTATCCTCATCATTTAACCTGCTTCTGAAAAAGGAATAACCCCTTTCTATCATCAAGTCTGGTTTGGGAAACCCCCCCTATTAAACAGGAAGCCTTATATCTATAGCAAAGTACTAGCTTCAGTAAGGGATCCCAAGCCAACTACTTGGGCAGTCGTCCCTAATCTCATAGACACAGAAAAAAATAAAAGGGCCCCCTTGTGACACCGTCTGCAGCAGGTGACACTTTTTAGACAGAGGTGAGAGAATCACAATTTAAAACGTCGATGCCTGACCTCGCCGACATGTTTCGCCAGCTAACCTGGCTTTAAACAAGGCTTAGAGGTCCGATCCGACCTCTAAGCCTTGATAAAGCCAGGTTAGCTGGTGAAACATGTCGGCGAGGTCAGGCATGAGTTTTAATTGTGATCTCTCACCTCTGTCTACAAGTGTCACCTGCTGCAGACGGGTTGTCACAAGGGGGCCTTTTTTTGTTCGTGTCTATGAGATTAGGGACGACTGCCCAAGTAGTTGGCTTGGGATCCCCTTACGAAGCTAGTACTTTGCTATAGATATAAGGCTCTCCTGTTAATAGGTGGGGTTCCACCAGACTTGATGATAAAAAAGGGAGTTATTCCCTCTTTTAGAAGCAAGGGTTAAATGATGAGGATAGAGGGTCAGGTTTTTAAATAGTGTGTATAGAGGTTAAGAGTTTTGATATAATAAAAGTTACGTTTTAGTGTTTAATAGATAGAGAACTGATAGAGTTTAAGTTTGCCTATGGCAAAATAGTAAATATAGTTTTCTGTGAGACACACGAAACTATTGCACCACCTGCTATCAGATGATGTAGAACTGCAGGAAACCCGTAGAAAATATAATGAAAGTACATTACAGCTAGGCCTCATTTGTGGAGAAAGATTACTAAGAAAATGTTTTTCCCTCTGCACAGGACCTTTAAAGGGGTTGTCTCATCTCAAAGTTTCATAGGATGCATGAATGGAATAATGCTGCTTTGCTCTGTCACTTCCTGGTCAAGCTGTCTGTAATTAGCATATCAGCTCGGTGTATTCAGACCTCTGCTAATTAGATAAATCTCATGCAGTCAGGACCAGGGAAGCTTCTGAGATTAAGTAAACAGTAGTAATTAACTCTTTTGTCTGAAAGATCAGATAACAAACAAGCTCTTGCTGTCCAAAGTTCTGTGCTGTGACCTGTGTGATGATGTCAGTCCCCGCCATCAGATACACCACCCAGCAGGGGGGGGGGAGAAGTACACAGGTCGGTCACTTGGGGAACCAGAGAGAGCATAGAAGGTGATAAAATCACTTGTAGCTCATTAACAAAAAATGAACAACGCAATGTATTTGGAAAATGGCTTCATTTAGTGTTTCCTACATGTTGAAAGCTATTGTTCGTGGTGAGACAACCCCTTTAATGATGATATTTATAGAGTAAAACACACCTTAAGGTCTTGTTCACATGAAGCCCTAATTGTGCAGTGACAAGATGATTACTCTGTGATCAGGAATGGGATTACAGTGGCTGTATTGTCAGTCATTATCGCAGACAGGTCAGGTGTCATGTATTTTCACACCACACTTGCAGTTTGACAGATCTATTTAACACTTTTTACTGCATTTAGTGGTTGGTGCTGCTGGTCACAATGTGACAAAACTTCAGTAAGAGCTGCTGGAAGCGACTGGCACAATAGATTGTACAGCACTTGTACATACTGCGAGGTCAACCCGGGAATAGCCGCAACATTTCACATTTTCTGGGCTCATATGCTGTGTTTTCTATTGGTTTTGTGTGACTTTAAAAGAGTAGTATTGATACAAAAGTCCTTGCAAATGTACTATTCTATTAATCTGTCATTACCAGAAGCTGAGGGATGCCAGAATATCAACTGTTCTTATGTATTATATTGAGTAGTGTTGTTCAAATAGGGCCCTTTTTGATTCAACACTGGTGAGACCGAACTTGTGAACATTTTCTTTTCTCTACCCTTATTTCTAACCCTATCCCTAACACTTACTGTAACTGCATGTTAGGGTTATGGTGTTTTAGGGCTTAAAGGGAATGTCTCACTACATTGATTCATCTTGCCTCAGTCCTGTTTTCTTTTTTTCATTTTGAATTCAGGGGCGTGTTTACTGGCTTCCACTAGGCTGCAGTAGAAGCCAGGTCTGTAGCTATAGCAACCAGTGCTGGCAGCCTATCAGGAAAGATTGAACAGGTCTGTAGCTATAGCGACCTGAGAAGCTGATGATGCAGCCCATACAAGAGGGGATATCTAGGAATAGGTAGGATGCTTTTAATGGACACATATTGCAAAGTGACTTGTTTTTGCAAGATCTTTAACATAAAAAGCAATCCCTTTGCCACCACTGTGGCGTCACTTCAGGTGTAACCTCAAGTTGCCTTAACCCCTTCCCATCGCAGTCTATTTTTTTTCAGCATGTTCTTTTTTTATTGGTATCAGTTTGGAATAGATGCAACTTTTTTATCACTTTTATTCCAAATTTTTGGGGACATGAAGTTACCTAAAAAAACGTAATTTTTGTGTTTGGAATTTTTTTCTTCTACAGTGTCCAGTGTGCAGGATAAATGATGTTATATTTCCATAGATCGGACTTTTATGGACGAATCGATGCCAATGATATTTCATCTTTTTATTATTGTTTTTTTTATTTGTATCATAGCAAACGTGGTGAGATTTGAACTTAAAAAAAAAATATATATATACATATATATATATATATATATTGAGTCCCCCTACGGTGCTTTACCACTATGGAGCACACACATTTATACAGTCTATTGAATTGTATAAACAATGTAATAGGGTGTACAAACATGGCGGTTTTACTACTTCCTGTCTGGGGTAGGAAGTAGTAAAACAAGAGACATGGCAGCAATGGAGGCCTTCACAAGGCTTTCAGCTGCCATGTAAACCAATCATGACCAAGCGATTTTGCCGAGGTGGTCCCGATCGCAATTGAGGAATGGTGCATGGTGCCATTTCTCATTCATTTAGACGTCATGGCCATGATCAGCGGGGCGTCTAAAGGGTTAAATAGCACGGAATGGAGCCGGATCCAATTTGAGCTGTTAATGGCATTTGTCAGCTGCAATTAGCAGCCGGCACCCACTACGGCGGGATCCCACTACATACTCTTTACTGACACTAGGATGTACTATTACGACAAATGTCGGTTAGAGGTTAAAGGGAATCTGTCCCCATTTTTTTTTTAACAAGATACTGATTTTATGTATATTTTTATATTTATTTTATATATATATATATTTTTAATTTTATATATAAATATAATATATATTATATATATATATAATATATATACATATATATATATATATATTTTATATACTTTTCTTCTTAGCCGTTTGTACTTTCTGACTGTAAATTTTTCAATTCTGTTGTCTGTATATGATTATTGGGGCCGTCTTTCTTGCCTGAGCTGCTTTTAACAGCATTTAGAGAGATACTTTACAGCAGCTTAATGGACATAGGAGCCTGTGAACAGGAGCAGACCCATTGACTTCTAATGGAGAGTTCTCTAGGCCTGTGACCGGGGGAAGAAGTCAGTGTATGGAGAGGGGGAGCTTTGACATCTCCTATTGTGACTGGTGGATTCTGTGTTATTTATACACATTGGTGTGACTTTTCAGTGTAATGTGCTGGTAATGAGGAGACTGCTGTAAAGCTTTCTCTACAGAACAAGAAGTCTCAGACTATTATTAGGCCTAGTGGACAAAGTGAAGACTGCAGGATTTAAGACATTTTAAAAAATATTAAACATGATATGGAACATTTAAAAAAGTAACCAAATATTCTTAAAAAATGTGTTTAACATAAAAACATGTATTAAAGAATGTCATTTTGATGACACATTCCCTTTAAAGGGGTTGTCCCACTGCAAACATAGCTATGATATCGCTAGGATAAGCTATCAATGTCTGATAGGTGTAGGTCCCCCCTCTGGGACCCACAACTACCTCCTAAATGAGCTATGAAACCTCTCCATTATGAACGTAGAGGTGGTCATGACTCTCCCATAAACATGAATGGGAGTTCCGAGTTTAGCTGAGTGAGACAACCCCTTTTGGTTACTTCTATGTCGTGGATAGTAGACTTGACCTCATACATGACATTGGTCATCATGCATCACATCCAACATCACTTCTGGTTCCCAAAACATAGGAGTAACTAGAAGTGACTTTGGACATTGCACCATAAGTAATGCCACAAGGACACATAATGACTGGAGCAACATTATAAGATATAAGATATTATAAGATAAGTTAACCTCTGAAACTCCTAAAAACTCTAATTCTTAGCCAAACTTAAAGGGGTTTTGCCACCATCTAATGTTGACGTGGGATCATCCAAAATGGATATTCAATCACTTTTCTAAATATATGTTATTAGAAAAAGTGTAGCCTGTGAGAGCTACAGCCTGACTAAGATGTCCTTAGTGTCCTGACTGTTTATATTAGCTACAACCAGGAGCTGATCTGGCCGCGCTTGCGTTGTTTGCACTTCTTATCTGATGGCAGGGCACATGAACTGAAGGGGAGTGGGAAAAAAGAGCCTGTGTCTTTTGTTTAGAGAATCCACTGGTTGAAAATTAATTATTAGTAAATTTTTAGACATCCCGTCCCTGCTAGCCTCCCAAATAGCGGTCTGTAACGAACAAAGAACGCCCCCTGCTTAGAACTTATTTCTCTCCTGAGCAGAAAAGAGATAAGAGGGAGAGGACAAACCCTAGAGCTTGTGCACAATATAGTTACCCTTTGGGGATTAGCCAAAAAATGTTTATCAACTACAAAAACTGAGTATGAGCCTCAGGGCCTGCATGGGAGGGGGGGCGATGACATCATGAGGAGGTACTTGTTTTTTAAACACAGAAACGAATCCCCTTTCTCAAGATAGATCAGAGTATCACCTGTTAGGTGAGGAAATCACTTCTTGTCAAAACTCCTTTAAGGATAGGGTTGATTTTTTGGCAGCATTGTTTTCAGGCCTACCTAAATTCTGTAAAATTCGCGTTTAATATGAGTTCCTCCTAAAGCTAGGGTGCAACACCAATATTAAGTATAAATGAAATAAACAATAAACATGTTATAAGGGCAGGGGCTTCTGGGGGTTGTTAAAACACCCAGGTCCTTTGAGTCCAACCTATAACCCTACAGTGTTGATCCAGAGGAAGGCAACACTTGCTATGACCTCTGTAGATCTATAGCTTCTGTTTGATGGGTAGATCTTGAGCCTATAACTTCTCATTCTGAGTCCCTATTGTTTCTAACAACACATTTTTTTAAAAAGGTTTCGACCTGGGCCCCGAAATCTTTTAGTAAGTTAACGCTCTGTAGCACTTTGTACACTACTGTACAGAAACATTAGTACAATATTGTATAAGAATTAGAATAGGACCTGGGGTTCCTGGATTTTATTCACATACAAATGTACTTTTAAATAATATCTTAAAACCTCAACAATTGTCATCGTATGGGAGCACATTTGC
>JAODAL010070831.1:0-15762 GCA_025379985.1 Phyllomedusa bahiana | reverse complement strand
TTTGCACTCCCCAAAGGTTTTAGCTCTCAGCTGTCCTTATTCGTAAACTGACTGATTAATAGCAGCATTGCTGGAAACAGATACAGCTCAGAACATAGAGATTGTCCTAAATTCCTGAAATACACGGAGGGGAAATCTGCTGCCGTTCTCTGATGACTTCAGACAAGTGATCAATCCAAATGCATTTCATTTAAGCCTTATTGAATCATCAGAACATTTGGGCTGTCACATTAGGAAATAGAAGGGATGTTATATGAATGTTCCTGGCAACTGAGATCTCTTACTTTTGAACAGATCCCACAGGTTAGCATCACTTGCTGCAAATTTCCATCACAAAAACCTTTTAACAAACAGAGGGTGGCGACTGATTGGCATTATCTCCCATATACCCAGTCCAGTTTATTCATCACAAGCATTTTTCAAGTGAGACAGTGGAGTCTTTCTTCTCTTTGTGTGACATGGTGATGGTGGCAGTCCTTGGCACTGATAGACAGTTAAATGGAAAGACAATTTGCACCTCTTTATCTCATTGCTTGGCGTCCAGATGCCTCTTTATTCTGATGCTAATATCCCAATACTGTAGTAATTACTGAATATTGTTTATATTATTTTAGTTATTTAGAGTTTATGATGGATTGCTGACAGATATTGCCAGCATTAAGTTCTATGGTGCCTGCCATCGTTCACGCCACAGGCGCGGAGGTGCCTGTGCCTGCTATGCTACTGTTGCCTCCGCTGGGGTCTATGTCCCCACGTCGGCTCCTGTCCCTGCTTTGTCCCCGGTTACCTCTGTCTCTGCTGCAGTGATCGTTCCAGTCCCTTTTAGGCTATGTTCCCACGGGGGAATTTCGGCGTGCATTTTGCGTCGTATTTGCGTTCTTATACGAGCAAATTACGGTAATCCACAGTTCTCATAGAGAACTATGGATTATGCCTCCTCTCCCCACCCTGCCAGACATCACGTCATCGCGACGCTGCCGGCTGAGGCGCACGGGGCCGCGGCGGGTCCTTAGCGCTGTGAGGACCTGGCGGCCTCTCGGTGTCGGACCTGCGGGTCCGACACTGTCTGTGGGGCAGGAAGCGCTCGCTCTCTGCTCCGCAGAAGCCCGCGGCTGTGTGTGCGTCCAGCGGACGCACATGCAGCTAAAGGGCCAGTCGGTGCTCCAGGCCCAGCGCAGAGGCCTGGAGCCCGCGAGACTCGGGGCACAGGGGGTTTTATTCGGGGCCCGAGCCCCGAATAAAACAGCCTAGCGACGCCCCTGCCTGAGTATACTTTGATCAAAGGAGAAATCTCTATATTGACCCCTTATATATTTATACATATCTGTTAGGTCACCCAGAAGCCGTCTTTTCTCTAAACTAAATAACCTGATTTAGTCCACCCATTCCATTTATTACTTTGATTGCTGCCTTTAAATTCACCCAAGCTCTACAATGTCTTTCTTGTGCCCTGTTGCCCCAAACTGTACACAATATTCCTTATGTGATCTAAGGATTGGTACAGGGGCAGAACTATGGTAGAACCTATTATTTATACTAATTAAATACAGGTTTAAATTTTTGTTATGGAATAATACTTTTTACATTTTGGATAAGCATAGTGCTCTTCCAATAGGTACGATAACATAGTATATATACCTCCTACTTTCAGTACAGTCTTTATGCTCATTTTCGATTCCCTTCACCAACACTTTGACTATATACTTTACATACTCTGCTAACATATCAGTCTGGATGGCAGTTTTCTTATCAAAGGTTTATAATCTATAGCACTTTCACTTTATTCTTTATTACAAATGATTTAGCCATAGATTGCTTGTAATTACATTAATGAATTATTATCACATTGGCACTTGCACTTTTATTCATTCATTTAATGGTACTGTGTATGTAGTTTTGTCTTAGGGCAATAAACTAATTAATAGAGTGAAATTACAGTACATTACTTTTTGCAATTTTTCTTGTCTCAAGTACACCCACACATATTCTATACTTGTTAACAATGATTAAATCCAAATAATGTGTTATACATTTCCACCCTTGTGTTGTAAATAAGTTTTTTTTAATGAACTGGTTCACATTTTGATCACATTGAATTGGTTTATTTGTGGGATTTAACTCTTTAATGACCGCCCACCGACTATAGACGTTGGGTGGTGCATGTCTTCTTTCTGCAGCAACATGTTAAGACGTCGCTGTAGAAAGAGGAGCTTTGCTGCTCACAGCACTTTAACTGCGCTAGGAATGGAGCTATACAGTACTTAACAGCTCCGTTACTAGAGCAGCCTCTGTAAGGGTATGTTCAAACTATGTATTGCGGCGCATACAGTACGTGCCGCAATACATCGTGTCTTTTGGGAGCTCGCACTAACACACGCATACTCCCGCGGCGCAGAGGGTCGGCAGCCCACCAGCCCCGTAGAAATGCATTACTCGCAACGTGAATAATTGACATGTCACTTATCTCCCCGCGCATACAATACAATCATATTGTATGAGTGGGGAGAGGAAGCATAATCCATAGTTCTCTATGAGAGCTATGAAATACGGTAATCATGGGGCGCATTTCACCGCATATTAAGCGCATTACGCCGCAAAATACGCGGTGAAATGCTCTCCAAAATAAGCCGTGTGAACATACCCTAAGCGTCGAGGAGTGTAGGAAGCCTCCCAACCCTTTGATTGCCACAGTCTGTGACCGGATGGCGCCGGGGGAATGTCTATAAAGTCATCCCTGAGGACCTAGAGTCATCCCAGAGCTGTCTATATATGAAATCTGCAGTCAGGGCACACACTCTTTGCTGCCTTGACTGCATACTGTGTCATACTGACAGAGTATAATGTATTACCATACATGAATATGCTAATACATTACTAAGTGTAATACCCACTAATTATGCATTATTATTATTATTATTTATTTTAAAGCGCCATTGATTCCAGGGCGCTGTACATTCGAGGGGGTTACATACATTACATAAGTCAAATGAGTACAAAGATAAGTGATTAATGACAATTGGCACGACAGAGGGAGAGAGGACCCTACCCGCGAGGGCTTACAATCTACAAGGAGGGGGAAAGAGACAGGAGGTGAGGGGCAGACATGTCTGTGGAGGAAGTAGTGACAAGTTTAGTGAAGGTTATAGGCAAGTCTGAAGAAATGGGTTTTCAGGTTGCTTTTGAAGCTGGTGAAAGTGGAGAGTCTGATGTGTTGGGGCAGTGAGTTCCAGAGTGTGGGTGAAGCACGGGAGAAGTCTTGGAGACGGTTGTGTGAGGAGCTGATAAGTGCCAATGTGATAATAATTCATTAATGTAATTACAAGCAATCTATGGTGCATCACACCAATGGAAAGTCACAAATGAAATAAGTCACTGAAAATAATAAAGTTCCCTCCTAAAGCACAATATTAAATAAATATCATTCAAAATTCACCTATAAAGATGAGGCTCAGCCCTTGTGCCATTACAGAAACACAAAACTCTTATTTTAACTGTATCAAACTTATGTGTAGGGTGAAATATAAACCCTTAGAACATATAAACTCTAATTTTGTGCCATTGACAGATGATTATACGAAAAAATAGATTAAACATACTTATATGCACACTATTGGCAAATTTGTAACTTACCACCTCTTCTTTCTTGATTCTTTCTTATTTCTTTCTTTTGTTGCTATGTCGTCGGTGTTCATCACACTTGTTTTCGGGATGTCACTAGTTCGATGGAAAAGAGCAGGGGTTAAGGCTACATAAGGTACTCTAGCCCTACTTGTAAAATATGCCCCTGGTATATCCCTGAGCAGGGATCCCCCCCTTGACAAGGGCAACTCTACACAAATCATGGCCTGCATGACCCTAACAACTATCCCTAAAAACTTTTAATATATAGGAAAAGTCACAGTGTTACAGAAGTCAAATAAAGAAACAAATATTTGATGCCCAAAAAAAATTTCCGTCTTTAAAAGAAAGGGGGACTCCTCTTGGACGGGAAAAAGTATTGACGAGGCCCATAAAAAAGGTGTTGGCTGGTAAAAAACCCCAAGTTTTTTTAAAAATGTGGCAACTAAAAAATTTTGCCAATTTGTGGCAAACTGCAAGGAGTTTACAAGCTCAAAAACAGGAAGAAAATTCCAAATTCTGGATTTTATAAATTGAAGATCTATTGGTGTCATTTGTGTCACTATTTTCCCTGTCCAATTATATTTGGGAAAAACAATCCCGAGTTCGGAAGGTTAGAGGATATTAGAATGAAAAAGGAGGGGGTGTATTTAGGATGAGCATTACGTTGATATCGTCATGGGGTCGAAAGTCATATCAATAAGATACCCGTGCGATAATAGTTATCCCAATGACCATTAAAGTCTAGGGAAGGAACAAAACCCTTTCATTTTAAAACCCAAAAGGGATGGAGAAGCGGGGAATTAAAAACCAAAAGCAAATGTAAAGGTAAAAATCTTAGGCACGACAATTATTTTATAAAACCCAAAAAAAAATCACCACCATTCATATCCCGTCTTGTACCACAATACCCTTAAACCTGCACCACCACAAATTAAAAAGTGCCGAAGGCAGTAGATTTGAACCTCATTTTACTTGAACGGGACATTGAATATCCGTCCGGAAGCAGCATACCCCCAAAACCTGCATGACCCCCCACTTTTTTAAAAAGTGCCGGAAAAAGGAGTTTTTTCAACCCCCATTTTATTTTCACTGGACAAGACATCCCTGTCCGGGCCACAGCATGACCCCAAAACCTTTTTGCCCCACAATCAAAAGTGGCATATCTATTTTTACGGACTCTAATTTAGTATTTTTTTTTGGTAATGACATTTGTTTACAAATTTTATTTGGGAAGTTTATTTATATTTTTTACATTATTCCATTTGCTTTTTTTTCAAGTGTGAAACATAAACATAAAACCCCTCCTCAGTTTTTTAAAGGTATTTTTTACACGGTAGAGGGTTTTAAATTCTTGAAACCCCCCATAAGTAATACAAATGTCCTAATCATCCCCAAAACATTCTTGTTGAAAGACATTTGCCCTCCGGCTTCTGAGACTGATTCACCCAATAAATTAAGGGTTTTTCTTTTTCCCCCAAAATCTCTTCATGATTAGGACAGACCCCCCTGAGATCAAATAGGCCCCATAGTGCTCCCCCCAAAATTTTAAGCCTTAAAATTGTGAAATTTTGTGTCCCCCTGGCCCCCTTTTTGACACTACTTAACCTCTAAAAACCCCTTTTTTCAAAATCAATTTTTAGAAAAATTTTAAGCTCTCCTGATTGCCCTAAGGTGAAGCAGTGCTGCCGCACCATCTGTTAACATGGAGGTCCAGCTGCCAGACTTACAGGGGGTGCGGGGGAACCCGGCGCGCCCTGTCCCCTATTAACAGCGGGTTCAGCAGACGGGGCCGGGTTCAGTGGGTCGGTGAAGCTCAGGCGGGTCCGTCATCTTTTAACACTAAAAAATCCCCTTTATGACGCAGAAACAAAAAAAGCGTGCGAGCAGGTGGGGAAGCGGAATGTGAGGTAAGACCCCCAGCCTTCCCTAACGTCAAGACCGGGGTGCGCTTGCCCCCCGTATATTTCGGACCAATTGAGCTTCACTTGGAAATACTGGGGGTTAACGCCCCTGTTCCACCCGGGTTCCCTTTTTCCCCTTCCCTTTTTTTTTTCTATTTTACTCAACTGCTGGAGGAAATTGTCTCTGTACTTTGTTCTCTGCCCTGCCCATACCCCATGTTCTGAATAACCACATCGGGTCAATTTTTCCCTGTACCTCCCTTTACAATTCGGGAAATTTTTTTCCCAGCTATTTTGTACATGCAAGTTTTTAGTATTTTAAATTCTAAAAAACACTTTTTTAAAAATGGAGGAATCCCCCAGTCTTTGTTTCTTTTTTTTAAAATTGTATTAAATGGGTGCCCAAATACGGGATTGTAGCTATGTTAAAGATTTCAAAAACAAGTCATTTTGCAATATGTGTCCATTAACAGTGCCCACCTATTCCTTTTTCTGACACACCATCACCCTTGAGCCACTCTTGAAAATTTGTGAAAAAAAAATGTCTGTTAGAAACAATTTTTTTTATTAAAAAGGCCCCTTAGTATAGGCATTCACAGCAAAATCCCCCCAAAAATTTCAAAGCATCCCCTTTGGCCACTTTGGGCAATTGTGAAGAACAAAGTCTGTAAAACAACATTTTTTAGAATAGGACCTGTAGTTACGCATGCACGCAAAACCCCCCCAAAAATTCAAACATGACCCATGACCACTTTTGACAATTTGAAGAAAAAATTCTGTTAGAAAAAAACATTTTTTTTAAATAGGACCTGTATATACTGATGCACAGCAAAAGCCCCCAAAAATTCAAAACATGACCCTGACCATTTTTGAAAATTTTGGAAGAACAAATGTCTTTTTAGAAAAAATTTTTTTAGAAAGGACTTAGTATTGCTGCTTTTCAAAGCCATGCCCCAAAAATTAAAAAAAATGACTTCTCAGCCATTTTAAAAATTTGTGAGGAAAATGCCACAAAAAACCACATTTCTGTTCAAAGGCCATGTTTAAATTGCATCTCACAGCAACATGACCCAAAAAATTTATAAAATGACTTTCACCACTATTAAAAATTTTTGGGGAGAAATACCACTTAGAAGCCACTTTTCTGTTAAAAAGGACCATAATTATAGCTGTTTTCCCAGCAACATGACCTCAAAACCTTTGCAATGCGAAAATTCTAAGAAAAAGTGAGTAAAAAATAATAGGTTTTGTCATAAAACCTTTCTGTTTTTACAGTCCCCTCAACAAAACCAGCAAATAAATTTTGGGGGAAAAGAGAAAAAAAAATTGCATAAGAAATGACATTTTAAAAAAAAGTTTTAAAAGGGACCATTTCTGTTTGAAGGGGAATGTGAATAGACCGGCAAACAAAAGGGTTACCTGGGCAATTGGAGCCACAACACATCAAGATCCATGCCTGTTTCATTTTTCATTAAAGTCAAACGATCCACATTATCGTGAAAGTCATGCGTTTGCCCTGTAATGACCCCCCAGCTGTGCTGAAGGTCCGCTCAGAATGACGCGGTCGGGGAGGCAACACCTCTATGGCGGGGCGAGGAGCTGGGGCCCATTCGTCCTTTTGGATACCCAGAATCTATTGGGTCCGAACCCAAAAACAAAAACAGGGTTTTTTTGAGACGCAGAAATCGCACCAAAAATTTAAGTGTTCGGTGTTGTATGTGCCCGCTTTGCATCGTTGGTGAGGGGAAAATAAAGATTGCCAGAGGCCCAACCATTAGGCTTCTGCCCCCTTCCCTGTCTGCTGCTGCCGCAAAAGTACGGGGGCACTCTATTGCTGCACGTGCTGATGTTTTTCCCACCGTGAAATTTGAGAACGTGAAGAAGACGAAAGATGTTCCATTGATCACCCAAAGGTCCCCTTTTCCTGTTTTTACTTCTTTTTGGGTGGGGGGAAAGGGAAAAAGTGCTATTTTGTTTTGTACCGGGGACCAGGGGTTTGGCCACCCATAACTGTTGTTCATTTTGATGGCCTTAATGCGAGGCATTTGGAGAAAAATGGAGCACCCAAGCACTCATGGGAGATGGACCCTTTGTTTTCCCCAAACCCCTCTGGGCGAGGGCACAGAAAATATCTTCCTCATCTTCCCCCTCCCCCAAATGCGCCAACCTCTTTCCAAGGCAGGACGTGGGTAAGTCGGTTTGGGAAATCCCTTTCCCCTCCTCCTCCTCCGCTTCCTATGGCACAGTTTCAACACAGCCCGCATTCCCAGATGATGCACCCTGGAGCGAGGCCCCTTGCACACCCCGGGCCCCCGAACCACTGCCTAATGAAACCATGAAATTGTGAAACTTCACCCCTTGTGGTTTTGAAGAGAAAAAGGCCCGTGTCCGCATCTTTCCCCCTCCTCCTCCGTCACTGGGGGGACCTGTTGTTTAGATGGTCCAAGATCTTCCAGAACTAAATCCCCAATCCATGTGACAAGGGAAATTGCCCCGCACTGCCCATTTTGGGGCTTTTTAAAAACGGGAAAGGATGGTGCGAGCTTTTCACCTCCCTCCACTTGGGGCCAACCCCCGAGGTGCCCCGTGTTGTACCATGTGCACCGTAGGGTTAGGTTGGGTGCTGCCAAATCGCGGGATGGAGGGGGGAATTCCGGTTTAACATAAAGGGGGTTTTTAAAAACCCCCCCCAACCCCCACTACAACTCAAAACAAAAACAAAAACCCCTTTTTCCTTTTTAAAACCAACCCCCCCTTTTTTCTTTAAAAAAAAAACCAAATTAGAAAGTCCCCAAAATTTTCCCCTCCATCTTGGAAAGGTTTGCCCCCTTTTCGCCCAACCTTGCCTGGAAAATTTTGAAAATTTATTCAAAAAAAATTTAATTTTTTCCCCAAATTTTTTATTAAAAAGGGGGCAAATTTTTTTGCCAAAAAAACCTGGGGAAAAACCGAAGGGTTTTAAAAATTTCCCCGGGGGGATAAAAAATCCCCCTTATGTCCCAAAATTTTGGGTTTTTTTTTAACAGTGTGTGGTCGATCTTTTTTTGGAAAATTTTTAAAAAATTGAAAAAAAATTTAAATTTTGGTAAGGGATTTTTTGGAAAAAAATTCGAAACTGGGATTTGGGGGGAGGAACTAAAGGGGGCAAAACCCAAAATTTTTTAAAAAAAATTTCCAAGGAAAACCTAATTTACATTCATTTTTTTTTTTAGGTTTTGGGTTTAAAATGTTTTTCGGCCCCCAACGAAAAGAAGGGGTCTGTGGGGGGAAAAGGGGAGGTCTCAATGGGGAAAAAAGGGGGAGGAGGGTTTTGGGGGGGTTGGGGGGTGGGCGGGGGAGGTTGGGGGGAAACTAAAACCCAGAAAAAAAAAAGAAACTTTTGGGGCGGGAAGGGGGGGGGAAAGGGGTTTTGGGGTTGGGGGGGTGGGGGTTTTTTGGGGAATGGGGTCCTTTTAACGATGCATTTTTGAATGTGAAAATTTTTTTGGGGTTTCCCCGGCTTGTTATTTTGTTTTAAAAGGGGGTTGCCTTGTGTTCAGGTGCCAAAAAGGCCCAGGGAGATCCCGACCTTTTGGGGGGAAAGGGGGAGGGGTTTTCCCCCTTTTGGTGGGGAAAAAACGCGGAATTTTTTTTGAAAGGGGGGGGGTTAAAAAAACCCATGCTTCCTCCCGTCCCGTATAACTTGGGGAAAAAATTTGGAAAAAAGTTTTGGGCGTGTATCCAACATAACCCAAGGGATTGGGGCCAAAAAAACCCACCGGGCTGGGGCTGGGGGCGAAGGGGCCGGGGGCCCGGGGGTTTTTTGGGGGGCCCCTTTCCCCCCTTTGGTTTAAAAGGGGTCAAGCAAAAAACATCTTTTTTTGCCCCCCCGACTTTTTCATGTTTGCCCCCGTTTTTCATAAAGGGTTTTTTAAAAAATTTAAGGGCACAGGGGAAGTGACATTTGGGTGTCAGGCGGTCGAGAACCCCATTGAATTTTGGCCTTTTGGGGGGAAAGAGGAGGGGGCCGGGAAAGGTGATTTCCAAAAAAAGGGATCGCGTTCTTTTTAAGGCCCGACCCCCGTACGGCCTAAAGGCCTCCTCTCCCTTTATGCGTGTTTTTGGGGGTGGAAGGAAACCCCCCCTGATCTTTTCGCCAACCCCCCCCCTTTTTTAAAAAATTTCGCTCCCTTTCAAAAGAAAAATTTTAGAAGAGGGGGGTTTTTAAAGCTCAATTGGGCCAAAAAACGATTTCCCCCCTTTTAAAACAAAATTCTGGGAAATTTTGAAATGGGCCCAAAAAAACCCGGCCCAAAAAAAAAAAAACACTTCTGAAGTTAAAGGTTAAAAAGGTTTTTTTTGGACCATAAATTACCCGGTTGCACAAAATTGTTTTTAAAATTTAAACGAAAAAAGGGTCTAACAAATTGTTCCAAAAAGAAAAAACAGTTGAAAAGAAACGGAATTAAAAGGAAAATTTTTTTGGCCCCCTTACCCTTTGGGATACAAAAATTTGGAAAATTTAAAAGGGGGGCCCCAACCAAACGCCGCGCCAAAAATGGAAAAACCGACTGAAAAGGAAAATGGTTTTTTTGGGCCCCTTTCACCTTTTCTCTTTCTGTTTCCAAATTTTCGCAAAAAGTCAAAAAATTGATAAAAATTTAAAAAAAAATTTGAAAAAAAATAAAAATATTTTTAACCTTTTAAATTTCCCCCACTCAAAATTGCTTATTTAAAAAAAAAATCAAAAAAAAATGAAAAAAAAAAAAAAACTTAAAAATTTGGAATAAAAGGGATTTTGGGACCCAAAAATGTTACAAATTTCTGAATTAAATTAAACCAAGGTGGGGCCAAAAAAAACCCGGAAAAAAAAACCGTATTGAAAATTTTTTTAAAAAAAAAAAATTTTTTTGGACCACAACCTTTGATAAAAAAGGTTTTAAAATTTAAAAGTGGAATAAAAACCGTGGGGAAAATGAAAAAAAATATTGAAAATCAAAATAAAAGTGGGTTTTTCCCAAAAATGACCTTATTAATAAGAACTGTTCCCAAAAATAAGGAATAATTTAAAAATTTTTTCTGAAATATCCGTAAAAATTTTTTTCCCCCTTTCTTTCCCCGGGGCCCCCCCCCCCCCCCCCCGGAAAAAAATTTGATCTTTTTAAAAACTTGCAATAAAAAGCAAATTTATTAATAATTGGCACCAAAAAAACTGTTGGGAAAAAAAAAATTTTTAACTTTTCTGAAATTTTTCAAAAGGGACCCCCGTTTAGAAAACACTGCTTGAAAAAGGAAGGGTTTTAAAAACAGGGCCCCGGGTTTTCCCCAAAACCCCAAAAAACTACCCCAACCTTCACCCCCCTTTTTTTTTGGGGGAAAAAAAAAAAAAAAAAAAAAAAAAAACCCCGTTTTAAAAATTTTTTAAAATTTAAAACCAAATTTGCTATTTAAAAAACCGCAATTAAAACCCCATTTAATTTTCGATAAAAAAGAAAAGGAATTTTAAAAAATAGAAAAACCTTTTAATTTTTTAAAGACTTTATCCAAAATAGAATTCAAAACATAAAAAGGGGGAAATTTAAAACCTTTGGGGGTGGTTCTGGGGGTGGGGCTCTCCGGGGTCCCCGAACAAAAAATGATGGCCAAGAACCCCCCCAAAAACCCCAAATTTCCCCAAATCTGGCAAAAGGAAGGATGGGGGAATAGCTGGGCCCTAAAATGAAACCCCGAGGGGTTTTAAATTTTGGGGAATGCCCCGGGCTGGGTGAAAAGCCGACAACCGATTAAAAAAGGGATAAATGTAAAATTTTTAACCCCCCCCCCCCCTAAAGGGGGTCCCGAACCCAACACCATTTAAAACCGTCGTAAGTGGGCCCCCAGAAGGAGCGGGGGCCGGTTTTAAAAAGTAAACTAAATCCCAGTGACAAAAACCCCGGGCCCCCTTTCCCCCGGCCCCCTTTGGGGGGAAAAACCCTAAGGGAATTTTTGGTTGGGGTTTTTAAAACCCAAAAAGTCCCCCGGGGGAAAAAAGTAAAATTTTAACGGGTTTTTTGGGAAAAAAAAGGGGGGGCAAAAACCCCTGGGGGGAGTCCAAAAACAAGGGGGGGCGGGTTCCCGGGGAAAAAACCGGCCGGGAAACCCCGCCCGGGAAAAAAAGGGGAAGGAGCCGGGGGGGATCTTTGGGGCCCCCTTTAACTTTTTACTTTCCCTTTGGGGGGCCAAAAATTTTTTAAAAAACAGGGGGAAATTCCCCTTTTCCAAACAACCTTTTAAAGGGAGGGACTAAATTTTTAATTTTAATGTCAGGGGGATTTCATTAATTGGGAGGGCATTACCCAAATGGGCAGGGGGCTTTTTTTTTTGGGGAGGGAATTTTTAATTTAACTGCCCGGCTGGATGGAAACAGCAGTCAGAGCAGAGGCCAGATTAAAACCTCCAGGATCAACTGTGCAAATCCTGACACCCCCCCCCCCTTTTTACGAAGGCCTCCAGAACCTCAACACGCACTGTGAAATCCAGATCGTCAGCGAATGTGGCACTGGACATCAGACAGGCAGACTTGGCACTGGGCACCAGAGGCTCGTCGGCAGATGTGGAACTGGGCACTGAAGGATCATCAGCAGATGTAGCAGTGGGTAGTCCCCGGCGCCGCCGCTATCTGCCGCCGCCGCCGATCGTTAGGGTCCTAAGCCGCTACCAGTCGCTAAGCTATCGGCGTAGGACCTTGGCGATGGCAGCGATGGCGGGACTAACTGTATGTGCGTCCGCCGGACGCACATACAGTTAGATGCTTTGGCGGAGCAGAGAGCTCCTCAGAGTACTAGGGAGCCGCAGGCAGGATGCGGCTCTGTGCGCGCCGGAGTGCACAGCCCAGGCGGCGTGCGCGTCATCACGCTGCCCGCACGCGGCCTGGTGACGTCACGCCGCTGAAGAAAAAGACCGGGAGCAGCGACAGCGGCAGGGAGCGAGGTCAGTTGAGTGCTGTCAGTTTATTACTTTTAATTAGCTCTATTCATGCTGGGGGCCTATAATCTAATTATAAATATACAGGGGGAAGCTATTCTCTTCTTCCATATGTGCAGGGGACTAATATCTACTTCTATATGTGCAGGTTAATACTATCTAATTCTATATGTGCTGGGTGCTATTATCTACTTCTATAGGTGCAGGGGACTATTATCTACTTCTATATGTGCAGGGGGGCTATTATCTACTTCTATATGTGCAGGGGACTATTATCTAATTCTATATGTGCAGGGGACTATTATCTACTTATATATGTGCAGGGGGGCTATTATCTACTTATATATGTGCAGGGGGGCTATTATCTACTTCTATATGTGCAGGGGACTATTATCTACTTCTATATGTGCAGGGGAGAGCTATTATCTACTTTTATATGTGCAAGGGAGAGCTATAATTTACCTATATACATGCTGTAAGGCCTATGAGCTACCTATATATAGGTGCTGGGGGACATATATCCTACCCATATGTGTGCTGGGGGACCTATAACCTGCCTATATACCTACAAGGGGACCTATAAAATACCTATATAACCGCTGGGGGACCCATAACCTGCCCATATACCTGCTGGGGGATCCATAACCTGCCTATATACCTGCTGGGGGACATGTAAACTACACACCTACCTACTGGGAGACATACAAAGTATATATCCACCTACTGGGGGACGTATAACTTACTGGGGGACCCTATTACCTTCACTGGGGGACACATAATTTACTGCGTTGTGAAGTCGCTAATATTCGTTAAGCCGGTTGTTAAGGCCTCAAGACAAGTCAGTTGATAAGAGTTAGCAATCGACTCCGCAGACTCCAGTCGGTTGTTAAGCCGGTTGTTAAGGCCTCAAGTCGATTGATAAGACCTTAGCAATCGACTCCGGGGACTAGCATTGGGTACCAGAAGATCGTCGACAGATGTGGCACTGGAGGATCATCGGCAGACATGGCACTGGGTACCGGATGATCATCAGCAGACATGACACTGGGCACCTGATGATTGTCGGCAGACGTGGCACTGGGCACCGGATGATTGTCGGCAGACGTGGCACTGGGTACCGGATGATTGTCGGCAGACGTGGCACTGGGCACCGGATGATCGTCTGCAGACATGGCACTGGAGACCGGACAGGCAGCGGACGTGGGACTGGAAACCAAACATGCGACAGACGTGGCAAGGGAAGCAATCAGACAGAAAACGTGGCACTGGAGGCTGGGCAAGCAGCAAACTTGACACTGGAGGTCAGACAGGCGGCAGACGTGGCAGCAGGCACCGGATTGTCAGAAAAAAATGTTGAAGTAGCCAGCCTGAAGACCTCAGCTGTTGTCCTAAGATACTCAGCCAGGTTACACAAGTGAGCAACCAAACCCCAGACATCCCATGGATCCATGGTGGGACTCAGACAAATACTAAGAGCTGTAAGAATTTTCTATGTATGATGCCTCTAATGGTTATGCAGTTACTGAATAATTCCACTATACAAAGAACAAATATTATCACCATACCTACAACCGCCTGGACCCTTGGGCAACTGCCTATTGAGCCCAATGGATAAGACAGTCTTGCTGCCAATTTTTAGGTGTAACATAAGTATTGTTTTTGGTGTTGCATTATATCTTTGTGAGGCACCACATTCTCTCTAGTTTCCTGTGGGTACAGTAGATACAATATAGGCCCATAAAACTACATTGGTTCCATGTTATGGATTTCTCCCACACAAATCTGTAATACTGCCATGCATTTGACTTTAGACTGTCAAAATAGTTTAATATTTCCTACTCTGCACCACATAAAGAAAATGTACCGACAGTATTGAAGCATTTATCTCCATAACTAATACGGAGTTTATGTATCTAATGTATCTATATGTTTTCTATTATTTATTCATATGATTTAATCCCATGCATTTAATATTTCTATCAGGATCACTAGACGTACCCATCACAGGCATAAAGCTTATCTTTGGAAATGCATCTTAAAACTTCAGGCTGTATAACATTAACATGTAGACACTGATGCTTTGTTATATAATTTCTTCTATCATCTCTGCTGATAAAGCAGTGCAGAATTTACCCATTTTAGCAGACCTGAGCTTCTCATTGGCCTAATTAGTTGTTGTATTGCAAAGTGTTAACAATGATTTGTTCATATTACACAGGCAGGCTATGTGGCTGCTATGGGGTCTTTGTAGAGAGAGCCCCTAGTTTTGGTTGGATCCATTACTTCTAGTTGAAAGAATCCTTATAGGACTCCCGTCTTCAGAAGTACTGCAGTGTTAGCAATGCAGGGGCCCGAAAGTCACACAACCGGTGTGAAGAGTGAAACAAACACAAGGTGCTTCTGTCCTCTCACTACAAAGAAGGACCCTATTTTGAACTTTCCTATACCCTTCCCCATTGATAAATGGGGTCCCTTTTCTCTCCATCCTCATTCATGCAATGCTGGCAGCAAAGGGAGAGGTGGCCGCACATAAGAGGTCCTCTCCATTCACTTCGGTGGAAGTTCCGAGTATAACTAAGCGTGCTCGGAGCTCCATTGAAGTGGATGAGAAATCTGTGCATGTGTGATACATCTCTGTAGCAGCCATGACACAAACCAGGACTTCATGGTTAGAGGTTAGAGTTTTCAACATAGATATGGAACTTCTAGAACCTGAACCTATCAGTTCTAGATGAAATATTTCTTTAAGAGGGGTATATTGCAGTTTCTAAACTCTAATGCAAATCCTGTAATAGCTACGCCAGCCCCCTTACAACTACATCATGGTATAGTAATGAAGTAGACAATTTATGTAAGCGACAATCACATGGATATTGGCAACATAAAAGAAAAACATCTAATAAACCATCACTTATGAAGAAATAACTGGTCGGCTGTTCTGAATAGTGCACAGGAGATCTTCTCCACTTCTGAATTATACATTTGTACTATCTCTTATCACTTCTGTGTTTTCTGAGCTGTATTGCTTTCTTTCTTCATCTCTTTCATTTGGTGTATTCCCTCCTGTGCCCTTCATTCCTCCATCCTATAACCAGGTTATTATTGCTATTACTTCGTTTTCTTCTTTAAAATAAGGTGGTTTTGATAACAATGATCCTATTTGCCCCGAAGACGTATGTTTCCTACTTAGCTCTAGTAATTATCAGTCTTTATTTGTTGCTTGTTAATAGTCATATCAGCTAATTGCAATCTTCCAAAGAAATGGAAGGGCAAACAAATTTAAGCCTGTGAAAAATAA
>JAODAL010070830.1:0-15764 GCA_025379985.1 Phyllomedusa bahiana | reverse complement strand
AGGCAGGGACAGCGGAAACGTGGGATCTGGGAATACCCCCTCCTCCTCCTCCGCTTTCCCCGCACAGCTTCAACCACCCCTGACTTGCTCAGATGATGCCCATGAGAGCTGAGGCGCCGCCTTGCACTAGCCCGGGAAACCCAGCACTCCCTTTTAGAAGCCCGATGAAAATGAAAAAAAAACTGTGGGGCCTTGGGGATCGTGGGGGAAAAAGGGCTCTGGCCGTATCTGTGTCCGTTTCCCTCCCGTCGCTGGGGGACCTGATTTTCAGGTGTCCAACGATCGTTCCAGAACTAAGTCACCACAATGCTCATGCTGACAAGGGCTTGCCCGCACTGCCCTTTTTGATGGCTTTTTAAAAACTGGCAAGGATGGTGCAAGCCTTTCCCTCCCTCATTCCTGGCTCAACACCCGAGGCCCGCCCGCTGTTGTCGGGCCCATGTGTAAACTTTGTACTGGGAAATGGCATTGAATGCTGCCACAAATCGCTGGAGCTGTGGAGGGGGGAAATTTCAAGGTGTTGCCCTTCAACAATGAGAGGGTTTGAGGGGGGGTCGAGCTGACGCTGCAATGCGCCAGGCGGGATGAAGCAGGGGAAAACGGCGGAAATTGCAAACTAAGATCGCGAGCCTTCCTCCAGGAGTCAACCCCGGGTTGCGCTTTATAATTTTCTGGACGAAAAGGGTTTATGACATGTGCCAGCAAGGGATGTGCCCACCACCGATTTTAAGGGCGGCCAGCAAATTTCGCCCGTTTCGACACCCCCTTGCCGGCAAAGGTTTTTTTCACCCAGCCAACCTCGATCTCGTTGCGGGGGCCCGTCCCACTTCTACCTGTGTGGGGCGGTCTCCAAAGACAGATTAATTCAACACAGCCTGGTTTCTCTGGGCCCGGGAGCCCCCAAAGGAACCTTGGGGGAAAACCCCTTTCACCATTCCTGCTTTTTTTTTAAGAGGTGCCCAAAGACTGAGAGCCACCTCACCAAAGAATCCACCCGCTACCCAGTGAGCTGTACAGAGAATAGCACCTTGGCCGTGTTCTAGTCCATGTGTTGGGGGCAGTTGGAAACTTTTCCGGCACAGATGCAGACAAACCCCTTTAAAAATTTTAGATGCACGTGGCTCCCCAGGGAGGGATGGTTTTTGGAAAAGAAATGCCTGCTCGGCATCGGGTTTTGGGGGGCAGGCAAGGGCCATGATGGGGAACCCCTCTGTGTCCACCAACGGGAAAGGCAACATTTCCAAGGCCAAAGGCCCGGCAATGCCACATTCAGGTTTTGGCTTTTGGGATGGTTGGGTTTTTAAAATGTTTTTCTGCTCCCCCCCAAATGGAAGACAAAGGGGGCTGCTGACTGGCCACTGTAAAAGGGGTGCAGGGGGCGTAAACGGCAGAAGGAGAAGGGGAGGAGGGTCCTTTGGTGCTGGGGGTACTCGGGTGACGGTAGGTGAAGCGGGGGTGATCCCGCCCTGACTCGAGAGCATGGGCAGTGAGGAACGTTGGTGGTGGGGGGCGGAAGGGGGAGGGGGCGGAGACAAGGGGGGTGACGTGGTTGGAAGCCCCTGGGTTGTTGCCTCATTTCAATCTTCATTCGCTGCTGGATAGCTGTTGGTGGGGTTAAACACCTAAGATTCTTGCATCATCTTTTGCTTTACGACAAAGGCGGGATATGACATCGCTGGGAACGAGCTTGCTAAAGAAGGCCAGGCTTGAGAGGTCCTGGGGCCTTTTTGACGGCGAAACCGAGGATTTGGGGGTTCCGCGACGTGGGGGGGAAAAAATCAGCGGACTTTTGCGACCGCCCCTCTCCCTTTTTGAGGCGGGACCCCGTATTGACCCCTACCCCATCGTTTCCTCTCGTCCAGTGATGAAGCCTGCAAGCAAATTTTTGCGGAAAAGACCACATGGTTCCCCAATGCGTCTCATCATTTTCATCAACATAGGGGACTTTTTGGGCCTGATTTCTGATCCAGGAGCTGGGGCTGCAAGCAAGAGGCTTTCAAGGCGTTGTGACGCCCCGGGGTTTTGCCGATTGACCGGCTTCCTTTCCTCCCTGAGGCATCAGTAACTGGGCTCAGAGCAGACAAAAAATATCCTCTTTGGCCTCTTGATCTTTTAACATGCCTTCTCCCCCCAAAACCGAAATTTTGTCATCAAAGAGGTCTTCAAAAAAAGGGAAATTATCCACAGTGGGGGGTTTAGAGTTAAACATTTGGGTGCTTTGGGGCTTAATGTTGGACGGATGCTAAATGTTTCTAGGAGAAACTTTTGTGGCCGTGACTGGGAGGACGAGGGGAAAGGGATGCTGGATGCAGGTTGCATTAACCACTGAAAAAACAGATTGGCGATCTGTTCGTTCTGGGGTTTACGGGGCCCCTGACCCAGCAAATAAACCGGGCCTGAGGGTTTCCTGCGCCGACGTTTCCGTGGCATGCGTTTTTTATGGGCCAGAAATGGAAGGAAAGCACCTTCTCTCGACCTCTAATTCCATTTTTCCTACCCCCTCTTTGCTCGTTTCCACCCTGCTTTATCGTCCATGTTCAGAAAGAAAAAAATTTTAAAAAAGATATGGAAGAGTTTTTGGAATGTTCTTTTTTAAAAGACGGCAAATACAGCTATTCTAAAACCCCTTAAAACCCAAAAAAAAAATTTTGCTGTATTCAAATTTAATTTGAAAGTGCCTTATCAAAAATTTGGGTTTGGATTGCGTAAAGTGAAAAAACACCTATCTAAAAATGAAATACGGATAAAAAAAGTGGAGTTTTGCCCCTAACAAATACACCTGCGGTGCTACTAAACTGTTGTTTTCCCTTTTTAAGTGAAAGGGGTCCCTCTACCCAAACAAAGCTGGACTGCTTTAAAAAAGTGAAAAAAAAAAAATATCTGAAAGGTTTAGGGGATAATATAAGATATTTTTTCCCAACCTATCAAATAAAAGGGCCCGGTGGTTACAAAAAATTTGCTGTATTAAAATTTTAAAAGTGCAAGGTCCCTCTACCCACAAAGCGGGCCCTGCATAAAAGTCAAAAGACACCAAATTGAAATGTCTAGGGGTTTAATAAAAAGGTTTTTTTTTGCCCCAAATAAAAATACCCCGGCCCATGACTACTAAATTGCTTTATTAAAATTTTAAAGTGCAAGGGGTCCCTTATCAACAAAGTGGACTGCGCCCCAAAGTAAAAAAAACCCCCTATCAAAAATTTGAAACGGAATTAAAAGGTATTTTTTGCCCCTTTAAATACACCGGCAGTGGTACAAAATTGCTGTATTAAAATTTTTAATGCAAGGTGCCTTTTTACGAACAAACCCGGCCGGGAAATCAAAGTGTAAAAACACCCTTTTTCTGAAATGCAAAAGGATAAAAAAAAGTGGATTTTTGCACCAAACAAATACACCGCAGTAAACTTTAAAACTCCCGGGGTACTCAAATTTAAGTCCCAAAGATGCCTCTTAAACAAAGGGGCCCCTATATTCGGGAATAAACACCTATCTAAAAATGTATACGAATGAAAAAAGTGGAGTTTTGCACCAAAAAAAAATACACCGGCAGTGACTCCCAAAATTGAAATTTATTCATATTTAATTTGAAAGGGTGCCTCTAAAAAAACAAAGTTTGGACTGCCGTAAAATAAAAAAAACAATATCTAAAAATGTATAGGAAAAAATTAAGGTATTTTTTGCACCAACTTTTTAAAACCCGCGGGTGACTTCAAAATTGCTGTTTCATTTTTAAAGTGAAAGGTTTGCCCTCTATCAACAAAGCTGGACTGCCCCCAAAAAGTAAAAAATCCCCTATTTTAAATGGATACGGGATAAAAAAAGTGGAGTTTTGCACCAAAAAATTACACCAGAAATTGACTATTTAAATTGCTTTTTTCCCAAATTTTTAAGTGAAAGGTGCCTCTATCAACAATGCTGGCCTCCCGTCAAAGTAAAAAAAAAGAAAAAAAAAAATTTATCTGTTTATGAAATAGGGTTTAAATTTAAAAGGTATTTTTTGCACCATCAAATACCCCGGGGCAGTGACTACAAAATTGCTGTATTCAAATTTAAGTGCAATGTGCCTTTATCAACAAACCCTTGGACTGCCCCCAAAGTAAAAAAAACACCAAATCTGAATGTATTGAGGAAAATTTAAAAGGGGTATTTTTTGCACCTTTTCAAATACCCCGGCAGGGGACTACAAAATTGCTATATTCAAATTTAAGTGAAAGGTGCCTCTATAAACCCAAAGCTGGCCCTCCCCGGCCCAAAGTGAAAAAAAAAAAAATTTCTAAAAATGAAAAAGGAAAAAAAGGGATTTTTGCACCAAAACAAATATCCCCGCGGTGCTTCAAAATTGCTGTATTAAAATTTTAAAGTGAAAGGGGCCCTCAAATAAAAAACAAAAGGGCTGTTTTTTCCCCCCAAAGTGGGAAAAAAACAAATATCTAAAAATGTATAGGATAATATAAGATTTTTTTTGGGGCACCTATCAAATACCCCGGCGGTGACTAAAAAAATTGTGTATTCAAAATTTAAGTGCAAGGTCCCCTCTATCAAAAAAGAGGGGACTCCCGTCAAAGTGAAAAAAAACATTTTTCTGAAATGTCTACGGGAAATTTAAAAGGTTTTTTTTGACCTATCAAAAAAACCAGCAGTGACTCAAAATTGCTTTATTAAAATTTTAAGTGAAAAGGTGCCTCTTCAACAAAGCGGACTGCCCCCCAAAGTGAAAAAACACCTATCGGGAAAATGTCACAGAAAAAAAAAGGTTTTTTTTTGTACGTATAAAATCCCCACCGGCGTGGCTACAAAATTGCTGAAATTCAAATTTAAGTGAAAGGTCCCCTCTATCAACAAAGCTGGCCTGCATAAATTGTGAAAAAAAACCCCTTTATTAAAAATGCTTTCGGAAAAAAAAATGTATTTTTTGCCCCAAAACAAATACACCTGCGTGACTTTAAATTCCCTGTACTCAAATTTAATTTGCAAGATCCCTCTATCAAAAAAGGCTGGCCTGCTCAAAGTGAATAAAACCTTTTTGGGGAAATGTATAGGTTGAAAAAAGGGGAAAGTTTTGCCCCAAAAAAAAAACCCCTGCATTGACTAAAAATTTGGGCAGTATTCATATTTAAGGCAAGGTGCCTTAACAACAAAGCTGGACTGCGTAAAGTAAAAAAAACACATATCTGAAATGTAAAAGGAAAAATATAAGATTTTTTTTTGCCCCCTTTTAAAATTTATCCCGGGGCGGGTGATTTAAAAAATTGCTGTATTCAAATTTAAGTGAAAGGGTTTTGGCCTTATCAAAAAAACGGACTTCGAAAAAAAAGGGTGAAAAAAAACACCAAATTAAAATGTATAGGAAAATTTAAAAGGTTTTTTTTTGCCCTATAAAAATACACCGGCAGGGGACTAAAAAATTGGGGCTGGTTTTTAAAAATTTTTAAAAGTGAAAAAAAGGGGGGTCCCTCTTACCAAAAAGTGGGACTGCCCCAAAAGTAAAAAAAAAACAGCTATTGAAATGCTTTATGGTTTAATTAAAAGGGGGAGTTTTGCCCCAAACAAAAAACCCCTGCAGGACTACAAAATTCCCAGTATTCATATTTAAGTGAAAGGTGCCTTACAACAAAGATGGATTTCGCCCAAAGTGAAAAAACACATTTTCTGAAATGTATACGAATAAAAAAATTATTTTTTGCACCTATCAAAAAAACCGGCGGGGGGGACTAAAAAAATTGCATATTAAAATTTTAAAAGTGAAAAGGTGCCTCTATAAAAAAAGGCGGGACTGCGCCCCCCAAAAAGGGTAAAAAAATTTCCCCTAATCTAAAAATGTATATGGATAATTTTAAGGGTTTTTTTTGCACCTTTTAAAAATACCCCGGGGTGACTACAATATTGCTATAGTAAAATTTTAAGTGCGGGGTTTTTAACCTTTTTTATCAAAAAAAAAACGGGCCTGTTTTTTAAAATTGAAAAAACATCTATCTGAAATGTATATGGATAATAAAAGTGGAGTTTTGCCCCCCTAAAAAATTTACCCTGCGGTAAATTCCCAAAATTGCGGGTTTTAAAATTTTAAAAGTGAAGGGTTTTCCTCAAATCAAAAAAAGCTGGCCTGCGTCAAACTGAAAAAAACATATCTGAAATTTATGGATAATAAAAGGTATTTTTTGAAATACAAATACAGATGCAGTGACAAAAAAAATTGCTGTTTTTAAAATTTTTAAGTGCAAGGTGCGTCTATCAACAAAGCGGGCCCTTTGCATAAAAGTAAAAAAACAACTATCTGAAATGTATAAGTTTAAATAAGGTATTTTTTGCACCAAACCATAAATGCGGGGGACTTCAAAATTGCAGTATTCATTTTTAAAGTGCAAGGTGCCTTTTCAACAAAGCTGGCCTGCATAAAAGTAAAAAAAAACACCTTTTCTGAATTTTACGGTTTTAAAAAAGGTTTTTTTTTGCACCTAAAAAAATTTAAAAAATTTCGTTGACTTCAAAATTGCAGTATTCATTTTTAAAGTGCAAGGGGGGCCCTTTCTATCAACAAAGGGGATTGGGGTCAAAGGGGAAAAAACACATATTTTAAAAATGTATACGGATTATATAAGATTTTTTTTTGCACCAAACCCAAATACACCGGCGGTGACTAAAAAAAATTTGCTGTTTTAAAATTTTTAAGCCCAAAGGGTGCCTCTAAAAAACAAAGCGGTCTGCGTAAAAGGGTGAAAAAAACACCTATCTGAAATGTTTTAGGGGAAAATTTTAAAAGGGGTATTTTTTTACCTTTTCCAAATACCCGGCGGTGATTTACAATATTGTATATTAAAATTTAAGTGCAAGGTGCCTCTACCCAACAAAGTTGGCCCCCGTCAAAAAGGGAAAAAAACATCTATCTAAAAATGTATAGGATAAAAAAAGGGTGGATTTTTGCACCAAAACCACTTACCCCTGGGGGACTTCAAAATTGTGTATTAAATTTAAAAGTGCAAGGTTCCTCTAAAAAACAAAGTGGCCGCGTCAAAGTGAAAAAAAAACCTATTAAAAATGTATATGGATAAAAAAAGGTTTTTTTTTTTGACCTACCCAAATATCCCCTGCAGTGACTACAAAATTGTGTATTAAAATTTTAAGTGAAAAGGTGCCTTTTATTCAACAATGCTGGCCTGCACCCCAAAGTAAAAAAAACCCCTACAAAAAATGTTTACGAAAAATTTAAAAGTGGAGTTTTGCCCCTAACAAATCCCACCTGCGGGGGATAAAAATATAGCAGTATTCCCCTTTAAAAAGTGCAAGGTGATTTAAACAACAAAGCTGGACTGCCCAAAGTCAAAAAACCCTTTTCTGAAATGTTTTGGTAATAAAAGGGAGTTTTCCCACCTAGCAAATCACCTGCGGTGACTTAAAAATTATGTATTAAAATTTAAGGCAAGGGTGCCCTATCAAAAAAAGCTGGACTGCGCCCAAAGTAAAAAAAAAACACCTTCTGAAATGTTTACGGTTTAAATATAAGGTATTTTTTGCACCTTTCGGATAACCGGGGGTTTGGTTTAAAAATTTTCCCCGGGTATTAAAATTTTTAAAGGTGCAAGGTGCCTTTTAAAAACAAAGTTTGGCCTGGTTTTAAAGAAAAAAAAACCCCCTATCTGAAATGTATACGGAAAATTTTAAAAGGGTATTTTTTCACCATCACATACACCGGCTGTGACTACAAAATTGCTGTATTAAAATTTTAAAAGTGAAAGGTGCCTCTTTAAAAAAGGGTGGCCAAAGTCAACTGAAAAAACCCCTATTTGAAATGTATATGGCCCAATTTGAAAGGGGGGTTTTTGGGCACCTATCAAAAAACACCTGGGGGTGATTTACAATTGTTTGTAGTCACATTTAAGTGAAAGGGTTTCCCTCTATCAAAAAAGCTGGCCTCCCGTAAAAACTAAAAAAAACACCTATCTGAAATCTATATGGATAAAAAAAGGTATTTTTTGCCCCTTTAAAAATCCCGATGCAGTGACAAAAAAAATTTTGCTGTATTAAAAATTTAAGTGAAAGGGTCCCTTTAAACAAAGCTGGACTGCCCCCAAAGTGAAAAAAAAAAAACTATCTAAAATGCTTTTGGATAATAAAAGTGGAGTTTTCACCAAAAAAATTTTACACCTGCAGGGGCCTACAAAATTGCAGTTTTCAATTTAAGGGTGCTTGGGGGGCCTCTATAAAACAAGATGGACTGCTTTTAAAAAGTAAAAAAAAACACATATCTGAAATGTATACGGATAAAAAAGATATTTTTTGCACCTATCAAATACACCGGGGGTTTGACTAAAAAATTGGGCTATTTTCTTTTTTTAAGTCTGGTGCCTCTTCAAAAAAGTGGACTGCGTAAAAAGTAAAAAAAAAAACACCCTTCTAAAAATGTTTTTGGGAAATAATTTAAGGTTTTTTTTGCCCCTATCAAATCCCCACCGGCGGTGATTTAACAATATTGCTTTAGCCCAAATTTAAAAGTGCAAAAGGTTTCCCTCTATAAACAAAACTGGCCTGCTTTAAAAAATAAAAAAAAAAATCTATCTGAAATGTTTAGGGTTTAAAAAAGTGGATTTTTTGACCTAAACAAATCCCACCTGGGGTTTGATTTCCCAAAATTGTTTGGTATTAAAAATTTAAGTGCGGGTTCCCTCTTTAAACAAAAGCGGGCCTGCTTTAAAAATAAAAAAAAAACACCTATCTGAAATGTTTTGGATAAAAAAAGGTTTTTTTTGGAAAAAAAACCTTTATCAAATCAGATGCAGTGATTTAAAAAATTGTGTTTTAAAATTTTAAAGTGAAAGGGCGTCTATCAAAAAAAGGGGCCCGGGCATCAAATAAAAAAACACCTATCTAAAATGTAACGGTTAATAAAATTTATTTTTTGCCCCCTAAAAAAAATAAAACCCTGCGGGGGCTTCAAATTGCAGAATTATTTTTAAAGGGGGAAAGGTCCCCTCTATAAAACAAAGTTTGGCCTGCATAAAAGTAAAAAAAAACCACCTATCTAAAATTTGTATACGGATAATATAAGGTATTTTTTGCCCCTAAAAAAAATAAAAATGCGTTGACTTCAAAATTGCGGAAAATTCATTTTTTAAGTCCCGGGTTTCCCTTTCTATCAACAAAGCGGGATTGCGTAAAAGTAAAAAAAAAAAACATATCGGGAAAATGTTTTAGGATTATTTTTAAAAATATTTTTTGCACCTATAAAAATTAACACGGGGGTTTGGACAAACAAAATTGCTGTATTAAAAATTTAAAGTGCAAGGTCCCTCATCAACAAAGTTTGTCCTGGGCTAAAAGTGAAAAAAAACCTATCTAAAATGTTTATGGAAAATTTTTTATAAGGTTTTTTTTTTGAAACCTACCCAAATACACCGGCGGGGGGTTTAAAAAAATAGTGTTATTTAAAATTTAATTTGAAAGGTGCCTTTTAAACCCAAAGTGGCCTCGTAAAAATAAAAAAAAAACTTCTATCTGAAATGTATATGGATAATAAAGTGGGGGTTTTGCACCCTAACACATACACCTGGGGGTGACTTCAAAATTGCTGTATTCAAATTTAATTTGCAATTTTCCCCTCTATAAACAAAGCGGGCCCTGCCCCCCAAAGTAAAAAAAAAAAACCTATAGGGAAATTTTATAGGGGATAATAAAAGGGTTTATTTTTTCACCTATAAAATTTATACCTGCAGGGGACTAAAAAAATTTCCCTGTATTAAAATTTAAGTGAAAGGGCCTCTATCAACAAAGCGGGCCTGCATCAAAGTGAAAAAACCTATCAAAAATGTATAAGAATAATAAAAGTGGAGTTTTGCACCTAAAAAAATACACCTTTTGGTGACCCCAAAAAATAGCGTTTTCCCAAAATTAAAGTGAAAGGGGGGGACTCTTCAACAAAGCTGGACTCCCACCAAAGTCAAAAAAACCTATTTTGAAATGTAAACGGATAAAAAAATTTGGAGTTTTGCCCCTTTAACAAATACACCTGCGGTAAATTTAAAAAATTACTTTTATTCTATTTAAGTGAAAGGGTTTTCCCTTTCTACCCAACAAAGCGGGATTGCGGTTAAAGTAAAAAAAAAAATATCTGAAATTTTAGGGAAATTTTTTAAAAGATATTTTTTGACCTATAAAATAAAAGGCGGTGATTTAAAAAATTTCTGTTTTTAAATTTAAGTGAAAAAGGTCCCTCTATCAAAAAAGCTGTACTGCGGTCAAATTTTAAAAAAAAAAAAAACCTATTGAAATGTATATGGATAATTTTGGGTTTTTTTTTGAACCTATAAAATACCCCGGCGGGGGACTACAATAGTGCTTTTTAAAAATTTTTAATTGCAAGGTGCCTCTATAAAAAGGGCTGGCCCCCGTCAAAAGAAAAAAAATCTATCTAAAATTGTTTATGGAAAATAAAAGTGGATTTTTTGCCCCTTAAAAAATACCCCTGCGGTGACTTAAAAAATTGCTTTTTCAAATTTAAGTGCAAGGTCCCTTAAAAACAAAAAAGATGGCCTCCCTTTAAAAGTGAAAAAAAAACCTATCTGAAATGTATACGGAAAATTTAAAAGGGTATTTTTTCCCCTTTCCCCACATAAAACCCCCAGTGGACTAAAAAAATTGCTGTATTCAAATTTAAGGAAAGGTGCCTTTTAAACAAAGCTGGCCTACGTAAACATAAAAAAAACCCCTATTTAAAAGGGTATAGGGCCCAATAAAAGGGGAAAGTTTGGCACCAAAATCAAAGGCAATGCGGGGACTTTCCCTTTGCTGTAGTCACATTTAAGTAAAGGGTTTCCCTCTATCAACAAAGCGGGCCCTGGGGTCAAACTAAAAAAAACCCTATCTGAAATGTTAGGGGTTAATAAAGGTTTTTTTTGCCCCTATCAAATACAGATGAAAGTGACAAAAAAATTGCTTTATTAAATTTTAAAATGCAGGTCCCTCTTTCAACAAGTGGCCTGCATCAAAGTGAAAAAAAAAACCTATCTAAAAATGTTTACGAAAATTTTAAAAGGGGTTTTGCACCCAAACCCAAATTTACACCTGCGGTGACCCCAAAATTGAAATTATTCACTTTAAAGTGCAAGGGGGGACTCTATAAACCCAAAGCGGGCCCTGCACCAAAGTGAAAAAAACACCTATCTGAAATTTTTTAGGGGTTTAATTAAAAGGGGAAAGTTTTTTGGGCCCCCTAAAAAAATAAACCTGGGGTTTGATTACAAAATTAAAGTATTCACTTTTTAAAGTGAAAAGGTCCCTTTTAAATCAAAAAAGTTTGGACTGCAAAAAAAGTGAAAAAACCCCCTATCAAAAATTGTTTTCGGAAAAAAAAAAAGGTATTTTTTACACCTTTTAAAATCAACGGAAGTGTTAAAAAATTGCTGTATTCAATTTAAGTAAAGGTCCCCTCTATCAAAAAAAGCTGGACTGCCCCCAAAGTGAAAAAACCCCTATTGAAATGCTTTTCCCGGAAAATAAAATTGGAGTTTTGAAACTAACAAATACCCCTGCGGTGACTTAAAATTGTTTGTACTCAAATTTAAGTGCAAGGTCCCTCTAAAACCCAAAGCTGGCCTGCATCAAAGTAAAAAAAAACACCTATCTGAAATGTATAAGAAAAAAATATGTTTTTTTTGCACCTACCCAAATACCCCGGGCCCAGGGCTACAAAATTGTGAAAAAAAAATTTTTTAAAGTGAAAGGTCCCTTTATCAACAAAGCTGGACTGCCCCAAAGTAAAAAAAAAACCTATTTAAAATATATACGGAAAATTTAAAATTGGAGTTTTCCCACCTAAAAAAAATTACACCTGCGGGGGATTTCAATATTGCAGTATTCCACTTTTAAGTGAAAGGTCCCTTTATAAAAAAAAGCGGGAAATGCACCAAAGTGAAAAAACACCTATCTGAAATGTCCACGTATAAAAAAAGGGTTTTTTTTTCCCCTATCAAATACCCCGGCAGTGACTACTAAATTGCTTGTATTCAAATTTTAGTGAAAGGTCCCTCAAACCCAAAAAAAGCGGGCCTACGTCAAAGTGAAAAAACACCTATTTAAAATTTGTTAGGACAATTAAAGTGGATTTTTGCACCTAACAAATCCCAAGGGGCAGGGGGTTTTAACAAAATTGCTGTTTTTCCCAAATTTTTAATTTGAAAGGGTGCCTCTATCAACCAAACCCGGGACGGCGCCAAAGTGAAAAAATATCTTTTTAAAATATTACGGATAATAAAAGGGGGAGTTTTGCACCTAAAAAAAATACACCTGCGGTAAATTTCAAAATTCCCATTTTTCCATTTAAGTGAAAGGTTTGCCTTTATCAAAAAAGCGGGGACTGCCCAAAGTAAAAAAAAAAATTTCCTTTTGAAATGTATTGGGTTTATATAAGGAAATTTTTTCCCCTTCAAATACCCCCGGACGGTATACAAAATTGCTGTATTCAAATTTAAGTGAAAAGTGCCTTTTTAATCAACAAGCGGGCCCTTGAGTTTTAAAGTAAAAAAACCCCTATTTAAAACTTTATACGGAAAAATTAAAAGTGGAGTTTTGCCCCAACAAATACCCCTTTGCGGTGTTTTCAAAATTGCTGTATTCACATTTAAGTCCCAAGGTGCCTCTATCAACAACGCTGGCCTGCTTTTCAAAGTGAAAAAAAAAAACCTATCTAAAAATGTATGAATAATAAAAGGTATTTTTTACACCTATCAAATTTACACCTGCGGGGGGACTTCAAAAATTGCTGTATTCACTTTTAAAAGTGAAACGTGTTTTCTATAAACCAAATGGCCTGCGTCAAAGAAAAAAATCCCAACATCGGGAAATGTTTTAGGATAATAAAAGTGGAGTTTGCACCAAAACAAAAAACCCCGGGGTGGGGACTTAAAAATTGGCTGAAATTCCTTTAAGGCAAGGTCCCCTCTATAAACAAAGCGGGAAACTGCGCCAAAGTGAAAAAACACCTATCGGGAAATGTTTTCCGGATAAAAAAAGGGAGTTTTGCCCCTTTAAAAAATATACCTGCGAGGGACTTAAAAAATTGGTATTCTTATTTAAGTGAAAGGTGCCCTTATCAAAAAAGGGCGGGCCCTGGTCAAAGTGAAAAAACACCTATCTGAAATTTTATAGGGGACTAAAAAAAAGGTTTAAATTTTTTGCACCTTTCAAATACGGGGGCCCAGGGGACTAAAAAATTGCATTTTTCCCAAATTTTAAAGTGAAAAGGGGTTGCCTCTATCATAAAGTAAACTGCCCCAAAAAAGAAAAAAAAACCCTATCTGAAATGTTTTTCAATTAAAAATATGTTTTTTTTTGCACCTTTCAAAAAACCGGCAGTGACGCCCAAAATTGCTGTTTTCCCAAATTTTAAAATTTGGAAAGGGGTGCTTCATCTACAAAGCTGGCCTGTGTAAAAGTGAAAAAACCCCTATCTGAAATGAAATTTGGACTAAAAAAAGGGTATTTTTTGCCCCCTTTAAATACCCCGGGCCCATTTGCCCTAAAAAAATTGCTTTTATTCAAATTTAAGTGAAAAGGTGCCTCTATCAAAAAAAGTGGACGGGCCCCCAAAAAGTAAAAAAAAAACCTATCGAAATGTATCAGATAAAAATATGTAGTTTTTTGCCCCTATAAAATTTACACCGGCAGGGGGTTTAAAAAAATTGCTATTTTAAAATTTAAAGTGAAAGGGTTTGCCTCTATCAAAAAAAAGAGGGGCCGTGTCAAAGTGAAAAAAACCCTATCTGAATTGTATCGGATAAAAAATTTTAGTTTTGCCCCTAATAAATACACTGCGGTAAATAAAAAAATTTGCAGTTTTAAAATTTTTAAAGGGTGAAAAGGTGCCTCTATCAAAAAAGGGCTGGCTTGCTTTTAAAAAGTGAAAAAAAACCCTATTGAAATGTATACGGAAAAATAAAAGTGATTTTTTTTGAAACCCTATAAAATTTAAAACCGGAGGCTGACTCCCAAAAATTGCTGTATTTAAAATTTTAAAGTGAAAGGGTTTTCCCTCTACCCAACAAAGTGGCCTGCATAAAAAGTGAAAAAAACCATCTGAAATGTTTCGGAAAATTTTAAAAGTTTAGTTTTCCCAGAAAACAAATACCCCCGCGGGGGACTCCCAAAATTTCCCAGAAATTTTCCTTTTAAAGTAAAAAGGTCCCTCTATCAACAAAGCTGGACTGCACCAAAGTGAAAAAACCCCTATCTAAAAATTGTTTTAGGATTTTTAAAAAGTGGATTTTTTGCCCCTTTAACAAAAAAAACCCCTGGGTGGACTAAAAAAATTGCGGGTATTAAATTTAAGTAAAAAGGATTTCCCTCTATAACAAACTGGCCTGTGTCAAAGGAAAAAACACCTTTTGGGAAGTAAAAGGGAATAAAAAAAGTGGAATTTTGCCCTAAAAAAACACCTGCGATGACTTAAAATTGCTATATTCACATTTAAGTGAAAGGTGCCTCGAACAACAAAGTTCCCCTCCCTTTCAAAGTAAAAAAAAAACACCTTTCGGGAAATGTATACGGATAATAAAAGTGGAGTTTTGCACCAAACAAACACCTGCGGTGACTTCAAAATTGCTTTATTCACATTTAAGTGCAAGGTGCCTCTATAAAACAACGCTGCCTGAGTCAAAGTGAAAAACACCTTCTGAAATGTATACGGATAATAAAAGTGGATTTTTTGCACCAAACAAATACCCCTGCGTGACTTCAAAATTGCTGATTCACATTTAATGCAAGGGGGTTTCTACAACAAAGCTGGCCTGATCCAAAGTGAAAAAAAACTACCTGAAATTATCCCGATAATAAAAGTGGGTTTTGCACCTAACAAATACCCCTGCGGTGACTAACAAAATTGCAGTATTACATTAGTGCAAGGTGCCTCTATCAACAAAGCTGGCTGAGTCAAAGTGAAAAAACACCTATCTGAAAGGTATACGGATAATAAAAGTGGGTTTTGCACCTAACAAATAAAACCTGCGGTATTCAAAATTGCTGTATTCAAATTTAAGTGCATGGTGCCTCTATCAACAAAGCTGGCCTGCGTCAAAGTGAAAAAAACCATCTGAAATGTATACGATAATAAAAGTGGAGTTTTCACCTAACAAATACAACATGCGGTGACACAAAATTGCAGTATTCACATTTAAGTGCATGGTCCCTTTTAACAACAAAGCTGGCCTGCACAAAGTGAAAAAAACACCTATCAGAAATGTATTAAGATAATAAAATGGAGTTTTCCCACCTAACAAACACATGCGGTTTGATTTCAAAATTGCATATTCACATTTAAGTTGAAAAGGTGCTCTATCAACCAAAGCTGGCCTGCCCAAAGTGAAAAAACACCTATCTGAAATGTATACGGATAATAAAAGTGGAGTTTTGCACCTAACAACACCCCTGCGGTGACTTCAAAATTGCTGTATTCACATTTATGCAAGGGCCTCTATCAACAAAGCGGGCCTGATCAAAGTGAAAAAACACCAAACTGAAATGTATACGGATAATAAAAGTGGGATTTTGGACCTAACAAATACACCTGCGGTGACTTCAAAATTGCTGTATTCACATTTAAGTCAAGGGGGCCTCTATCAACCAAAGCTGGCCTGCGTCAAAGTGAAAAAACACTATCTGAAATGAGACGATAAAAAAGTTTTTCCCCTAACAAATACCCCGGGGGATTTCAAAATTGCTTATTCAAATTTAAGTGCAAGTGCCTCATCAACAAAGTGGCTGGTCAAATAAAAAAAAAAGCA
>JAODAL010070829.1:0-15764 GCA_025379985.1 Phyllomedusa bahiana | reverse complement strand
GAAGGGGGAAGGGTGTGAGCTGCCAGCATCGCGCCGGACTTATATTGTGCAGTGACGTCACAAAACCCCCGCCGTCTTGAGGGCTTCTTTCTCTTACTGTCATTGTGGTGTTCCTTTTTTCCCTCCCCAAGTCTTTGCCTCTTTAAAACCCCAAATGCTTGCGGCCATTTTATAAATTTAAAAAACACGCTTCGTTCCCGGAATCCCCCCAAACTTCGATTTTTTTCGAAGAATTTTCCTAAAATTTTCTAAATGAATCCACTTGTTAGAATCAATTCGCCCATCTCTAAAGAAGAGTAATTCAATAAAGATCCTCGTATTTATACAATAGGTAAGGTGCACAAATTTCCTGCCGGGCTCGGGACTGGGAAGTCGTTCTCGAGAATCAAGAATTTTGAAAAATATAAAAACACTGAAGTTAATTAGAACATATTAAAAACTGACATTTATCATCTGTTCTTAGAACAGACGATAAATGCTATTTTGTAATATGATCGAATATACTTCAGTGGTTTTATATTTTTTCACGTTTGCATTGCTGGAGAACCACTACTATTATTGAATCTTCACATTCCATACTGCAATTTAGATCTTCCAAGAGCTGGACAAAATTTCAAAAAACTATTCTTAAAACACATTTTGGAATCAGAGGTTTGCTCTTGCTGTAGGTATGGTATACATCTAGGCCCTAATGCATGAATAAGGCCTGCCCCTGTTCTAAGCATGCTCCTTATAGATTTACTGGTGTAATGAAGAGTGAGTAAGGATAAAGAAAGATCTAATTTCCTCTATAAAATTAACATCCCATAAGCTCTGCTTGCATTACAATCATGTTATCCTCATTATGGTTTTAATGCTCCATTGAAAATAATTGCACCATTGAATCTTATTGCTACATTTACTACAAGTACTCAGCTGAAGTCATAGGCTTCCCTTGGTTTGAGGCAAGATAGTTGTTAAACAAAATTTGTAGAAACTGTAGGCCAAATGGGTAATATTTCTTTTATTCTATGCAAATAATGACTTCAGAACTGAAAAATTATGTTGTCCCAGTTGCTGCTTATATGCTTATTTTTGCAGCTGTTGCACCAGGCATAGGGGGATAAGAAAGGAAGAGGGTATAAGTGTAATACTCCTTGTTATTGATGAAATGGTAGGGCTGCCATCAAGCATTAGTCTGAAATTAATCAGTGCTTTTTGGAGGGCAAAATTTTATAATACTCAGATTTCACCAGTGTTGACTTTTCTCCAGAGGTTGATACCCTCAGAGAAGTCTCAATTAGCAGCAGCTGATGATTCCAAAATATGGAACTGAGGGAGAAGACAATTAGCTTGGTAAGGTAAGACAGGTACAGGTTTAGGCCAGGGTAGCTCTCTCTATGTGGTACACAATCAGGAGCTCAGGACAGATGGAAGGCAGTCAGATATGGTCAAGAAAATAAACAAGTCAGAAATTGGAAAAAGTCAGAAGGTGGTCTTTTTGCCTACAGAAACTTAGGGACCTTATTGTTCAGGCAAGGAGTAGAGAGGGGAGGATACCTAAAAATCTGGAGCCAATAGAGCTTTGAACCGGCACTTCAAGTGAGTGGAAGACAATGTGCACACAACCTGTACTGTATAAGAGGTTCCAGCAAGAGAATGGAGAAGTTGGGGACTCTAGGAGAATGCAGCAAAAGACAACAGTAATGGAGTGCAAAACAATGGGGGAGGTTTAGAGGACTGTGAGTGAAGGTGACAGTTACAGATATGCACAGAAACTGAGGCCAAAAGTGCTTTGTGTTAAGGTTCATAGAGGGGTTTTCCCCAAAAAACATAAACATGGGGGAAAAAGGGTCCTGATCCCTGGGGGGGTCCCCACTTGTGATCACAAAAAGGGGGTTTGAAAAATTTTCCCCAAACCCATTCTCACTGCATTCCTGCAGTAACAATGTGTTTCATTCTGCTCCTTTAATACTCTGTGGAACTGACAAAGCTAGTAGAGAGCAGTAATTGCTCTGTTAGCATGAGGCTCTAGATTGGTACTGGCAAAAATGTACTGTTTGTTACCTCTGCACATATCAAAGGGATTGCTTCATGAAGATAAACACAATTTACATGGAAGACAGAAGGTTGATCACCATGAATCTGGCTAGTATTACTAAGGGAAGTCATATCAAGGCAAACTTCTTGCATTGCAACATGACATTTAAAGACTGGTCTTCTGATGAATACAGAGATGGGCATAAAGTGGTGTTCCGATCACAGACATTTATGGCATATCAGTAACATATAATATAAATGTCTGATAGGTATAGGACCCACATCTAATGGGAGAATTGGCCCCCGAAAGTCTCCATTCAGAGCAGAGAATTGGCCATGCATATTCACTATTCTCCAGTCTTTTCTATAGGAGTTCAGAGAATAGTCAAACACACTGCTCACCTGTACTAGGAAGTTTAATAGAAGAGCATGGAGAGTAGTAAGCAAGCGCAACCTTCTCTCTATTCTGAATGGAGACTTTTAGGGGCCCAGAAAGGTGAGACCCACATCTACCAGACATTTATGGCATATCCTTTCAGTATGCCATAAAAGTCTGAGATGGGAACATGCCTTTTATTCACTTGAATGGGAACTGCATTTATATAATGGCTCAAAAATGGTTCTGAACCGAGGAAACTCATCTCTCTCTGATGTACTTTTGATATAAGAAGACATTGGACAACATTGAGACAGACATGACAGAGATTCAAACGAAAATAAAAAAATTGATGTCTGATGAAGAATTGGATAGGTTTAACTCTGTGCTTGACAAGGACCTAAGTAAGTGGGAAAAGGAGATCTGTGAGACTAAGTCTAAAAAAAAATCTCAAAGTGATGTGAGTGATTTACAATTAGGGAAAATAAAAAGAATGAATTGAATAGAGATGATCCTATCTGGTCTGGATCGGAGTCAGTGTCATCAACACGATCTCAGGATGGCCATCTACGTCTCAGACAAAACAATGAATATGTTCATACATGTCCCATCGGTGAATACTCCGACAACATTCAGAATAGATTAAAGAAAACCCCTTTAGGGGATGGCAGGGCTCCTCCTCCTCGGGAAACCAATACATCTACAAGAATGACAAATGAAGTCATAAATTTACCTTCACAAACTGAAGCACAACAATAGGTGTTATGGTTTTAGACTCACAGTCTCACTAACCAATCTCATTCTTTCTTTAACCAGCATTGAAAGACTTGCACTTGTTTGTGAGAAAATTGATTCTCAAAAGTTACATGCCAAGAAAGAGGGCATCTGAATGATGTAGTTTTCAAATCAGTGGACAAGAGGGGAAAAATAGTGATCTTGCCTGTAGATAATTATGAGAAGGTGCACTATAGCATCAAATGATGAGATAAACCAACATATATAAAGATCCCCTATATCCAATGAAAATTTCTCTAGGGCACTTTATGGAGTTATGGAAAAGATAATTTCAACAGGGAATTATTACCAAGAAAGTATTTGAGTTTTTGTTAGTTAACTTTCCAAAAATTCCAACTTTTTATCTTCTTCCAAAGATCCATAAAGATCCCTTTAGGCCTACGCCGAGGAGTCATCCGATGCATTCTGAATTGAAGGCATAGTATCCTCCTGCAAATTTAGTTGATTAATATCCCAACCATTGGTGGATCTTTTACCTTCTTATGCCCAGGACATGATAGACGTCCTTAAGCGGATTGACGGGATCAACGTAAAGTCTGGGGTATACTTAGTGACAGCTGATGTGGAATCGCTGTACACTAGCATTCGTCATCATGATGGTTTATACTAGCGTAGAATAATCCTTATAGCAATTTTTTGGTCCTGGAAAAAAAAAAATCTAGAACTTTTTCAACTTATTTTGGATCTTCTCAAATTCATTCTCACACATAATGTATCTGTATTTAGGGAGATTTTTTATGTCCAATGTCATTGGAATGCAATGGAAGCACTTGCGATTTCCGGTTATGCTAATTTGTTTCTGGGATATTGGGAATGACAGGTGATTCATGATGATGTAGCATGTGTGGCACATCAGGTACAATGCTGGCTGAGGTATATTGACAACTTGCTATTTTTATGTCATGTGTCAATGCCTCAGCTAGCAAAACTTATGGAGAATCTCAATTACAACCCTTATAATATTAAGCTACCATTTAAAGCTGATGTGAGAAAGGTTGAATTTTTAGACATTGCTATTGAGATTGACTCAAACAATGTATACAATGATGTAACGAAAAAACAGCAGTAAATGCATTATTGCATGCCTCATCTTTCCATAATCCAGCTAGATTAGGCTATCCAGTTGACAATTTTGCGAAATGCTCATATTTGGTTCCCTAAAGCGGATTTTGAGACAGTAGACTGGAGGAAACGCTTTATAGAACGAGGGTATAGTAATAGGAGTATGAAGAGGGCATACCATCGAGTCAAAAACCTCTTTAGGAATCGATTGTTACAACAAAAAACAGAAGAAAACCAATACAAATGCTCGCTTTATTACTACTTATAATCAACAATGGTCCAAATTACATGAGATACTATGTAAATACTGGGATGTATTAAAAACTGATCCAATACTAGCAAAAGAGATTTTAGAATATCCACTGATGACAGCAAGAAGGGCACATAACTTGAAAGATTGTTTTAGTCAATACCATCATGTTGACTCTTAACCGCATCTAGTATGAGCGATTACGTTGACAAATCGTCAGCGGTCGATATCGATATCGCAATTATCAAACCATTATCCTAGTCGATAATAGATATCCGACCGATGACCATTAAAGTCTATGGAGTAGCAACAACACCTTTCATTCTTACACCCAAACAGGCTGGAGAAGCTGAATTAACATACACAGCAGTTAAATGATACAAGCTACATCTTAGCAACACACGGTATTGTATAAAAGCCGACAGAAAAAATCACAGACCATTCACTATCCTGTCTTTACCACAAATGAACCTTAAACCTCATCACCCACAAAATTAAAAAAGTGCCAGAAGGCAGTAAATATTTTGAACCATCTTTTACTTGAACTGACATTGATATCCCCCTGTCCTGGAATGCAGCAGAGCTCCAAACGCTGACATGACCCCCAGATTTAAAAAGAGCCGGTGAAAAAGGGAGTCTTGAACCCCATTTTTAGTTGAACTGACAATGACATATCTTCCTTACCGCAGAATGACCATAAAACTCTGTACCCACAATTAAAAAGTTGCCGGAAAAAGATCTTTGAACCACCAGTTTATGAACTGGACATTGACTATAATCTGTCCTGTACCGCAGAATGAACCCTTAAAACTGTCTGAACCCACAATGTCAAAAGTTGCCCCGAAAAGGAGTCTTGTGAATCTCCATTTATATTGAACTGACATGACTATATCTTCCTTAACCGCAGAAATGACCCATCTAAACCTGTCTGACCACGATAAAAAATGCCGTAAAAAGACCTTGAACCACCATTTTTATTTAACTGACATTATTATCTTCCCTTAACCGCAGAATGAACATTAAACCTGTCCTTGACCACAGATTAAAAATGCGGAAAAAGAAGTTCTTTGAACCACCATTTAGATGAACTGTACAGTGACTAATTCTCTTCCTGTACAGCAGAATGACCATTTAGAATCCTGTCTGAACCCACAGATTAAAAAGTGCCGGAAAAGGAGTGCTTTGAACCCCCATTTTAGGTAAACATGACATTGACTATATTATGTCTGGGCCACAGCAATGACCCAAACCTGTTTGACACACAGATCAAAAGTGCAACTATGCTATTTTGTACATAACTGTCACTAAATATTCTTTTTGGTAACTGACGTTGTTACAGAATTATTTAGGAAGTTTTAGTTATATTGTTACATTATTATCATGCGTTTTTTTTCCCAAATTGGGATAACATACCACATACACCCCTCCATGTGCCTTTGTTTAAAGGTATTTTTTAACATGTGTAAGATGTTAATGTCGACCGCACAACCCCATAATAATACAAATGTCCTAATCAATCCCAAAAGACACTTCTTAGTTGAAAACATTTCCCTCCCTGCTTCTGAACCTTATTCCAGCCAATCAATTAAATGGTTTCATTTTCCTCCCAAATCCTTCTTCATTGATTAAGACAGACTTCCCCTGAGATCAAATGATGCGACCCCCATATGACTCCACATCCCCAAAAATTTTATGCCTCAATTGGTGCAATTTGTGTCACAGACCCTGACCCCCTTTTTGAACACTACTTAACCACACAAAATCACCTTTTTCAAATCAGGATTTTTTAGAGAAAATTTGAAGCTCCCCTAATTTGGCCACTAACGGTGAAGCCATGTGCTGCCTCAGCCATCTTTTAACAACGAGTCCCCGCTGCCAACTTACAGTGGGTCGGTGAGCGACCAGGCTAGCGTCTGTCATCTATTTAACACGCAGGTTCATCAAGCCAGGGCCGAGTTACAGGAGTGCGGTGAAGCCCAGGCTGACTCCGTACATGCTATTAACAAACGTAAAAATCCCTTATTACGCAGCAACGAAAAATCGTGCTGAACGCAAGTGCGGAACGAAGGTGAGTAAATCCACTTCCCTGATACATCGATCAAACCTGGTACCGCTTTCGCCCTCCGTATATGCGAGCAGGTTGAGCTTCACTATGGAATACTGGTGGTTAACGCTCCTGTTCCACCCAGATGCCCTTTTTTCTTGCATTCTTTTTCCTTTTACTCAACGCTGAGAATTTGTCTCTTACTTTTGTTCTCCTGTCTGTGCGCCATACTCCATGTCCCAGAATAACCTACATCTGGTCAAGTTTTCCTGTCACATCCCTGGTACAATTTCAGAGAATTGTTTTTACCAGCTATTTTTGTAACATGCAAGTTTTTAGTATTTTGTAATCCTAAAAACACATTTTTAAAATAGAGGAATCCCACCATTTCTTTGTTTTCTCTTTTTTAATTGTATTAAAGTAGGTTTTCTCAATACAGGATCGTGGTTAAAGATTTAAAGATGTTAAAGATCTGCAAAAACAAGTCATTTTGCAATATTGTTCCCATTAACAGTGTCCTACCTATTCCTGTTCTGACAGCACCTCACCCTTGAAACCCACTTGACATTGTGAGAGAACAAATTCTGTTACAAACAACAATTGTTATTTATAATAGGACCTTATATAGCTCATGTCACAGCAAAATCCCCAAAAATTTCAAAACATGACCCATACCACTAATGACAATTGTGAAGAACAATGTCCGTTAGAAACACACATTTATTTTTTTTATAATAAGGACCTTAAGTATAGCTGCATGTTCAAAGCAAAAGCCCCCCAGGGCAAAGCAAAATTTGACAGCCAGAGGTTAAGATTAAGCGTTTGTTTTTTACTGTGGTATCCCAAGAAAACGTCATTTCAACGCCAAAATATATACAATTTTTCCTATCATCATTCACAAGCGAAGTGTAATTACAATTTTATTCCTCTTGTTTGTGTACGTAAAAAACACCCATTGTAACACCTACAAAAGCTACTAGTTTTGTGTGGCTCAATAGTTTTGGGCGCAATTACAACAGTATTAATGAAGCGTGTTTTTCAGCATGGTGATCCCAAGAAACCGTCCATTTTCAACCCAAAATTATATACATTTTCCCGTAGCCATAATCACAAGCAAAGGTTAAATTAACAATTTTAAATCTCTTTTTTGTGTGGCGTAAAAAAACAACCCATTGTAACACCTACAAAGCACTAGTGTTTTTTTTTTTTTTGTTTGCTCATATTGTTTGGCCAATTTTACATCCAGAGGTTATTAAGCAATTTTTTTTCAGCTGTGGTGATCCCAAGAAACCGTCATTTTCAAAACCACAAAAGAATACATTTTCCGAGTAGCCTAATTCACAAGCGAGAAGGTGTCACGGTTCACGACCGGTTCCCTGCTTGGCCGTCGCGTGTCCGTGCCTTCCTGGCTTACCTGTTCCCCTGTTCCTGTTCTATGCTTCCTCCTGGGTCCTGTGTGTGCTCGTGTCCTCTACTGCTGCGCGCCCGCAGCTCTCCCTGTCTTTTATAGGTTACTTGTCCTGCCTGTCTACTTTCCTCTTACCTCGACCCCTGCCTATAAGAGGAAGTTCCGCCTCTGCTCATGGTCATTTCAATTTGCAGCTGTTCAGACTCAGCTGCCCTCCCATCTTGACTCCTGCCATAATCCTCAGTTCTGCTGTTGAGAGTCCAGTGTCTTTTGTCATACTGACTCCTGGCCTCCCGTCCGCGTGTCTGTTCTCCTTTATCCTGCTGTGTTCCTTAAGTGCCTCCAGTTCCGCCAGTTCCCCTTCTTACCTGATGTGTTAACCGTCCATTCCTGCCGTACTCCTGTTGTGTGACTATATTACGTTAATACCCCCCGTATCCTGCTGGTATATGTTTCCTTTTCCTGTATTCCACCGCCTGGATTCCTTCTGCACCCCGGCGTCACCGCAGGTAGCCACGTCAGGGTAGTACCTGGGGACACCCGCACCAAGTCCTATCCCCTTCTTTGCCCAAGCTCTGCCAAGACCAGGTGCCCCTTAACTCCACTTCCCTGCGTGTCCCCCAGCTCCACGCCCTCGCCTGCGGTATCACAGAATCCACACACCTCGATGGTCTCGTCGGCCTTCGGCGTACGTCTGTCACGCGCACGTTACAGATGAACTGACCAGGATGCCCGCCGGGGTGAACCCTTGCCCTCTCTGAGAGCGTCTCACCCTTTGCCTGTCTCATGTCCCCCAGAGTGGTCTTCTGTCTTCCGCTGGCTCATGGTTCGCCCAGAGTGTCAGTATCCTGTCCGCTGGCTCATGGTATCCCAGAGTGTCGTATCCCTGTCCCGCTGCTCATGTACGCCAGAGTGTCATATCCCTGTCCCTGGCTCAGTACGCCCAATGTCATTATCCCCTTCCCTGCTCATGGTACCCCGGGGGGGTAAGGGTCGGGGTGCAGGACAGTGACAGTATCCCTGTCTGCTGGCGCATTACCCCCAGAGTGTCCCAGTATCCCTTCCCTGGCTCATGGTACGCCCAAGTGTCAGTATCCCTTCCCGCGGCTCATTGTACGCCCGAGATTCATATCTGTCCGCTGCTCATGGTACCCAGAGTTCATTATCACCTTGCGCGCTGGCTCATGGTAACCCCAAGTGTCATTATCCCTGTCCGCTGGCTCATGGTACCCCAATGTCAGTATCCCTTCCGCTGGCTCATGTACGCCAGAGTCAGTATCCCTGTCCCGCTGGCTCATGTTACGCCAATGTCCAGTATCCCTGTCCCGCGTGCATCATGGTACGACTACCCAATGTCATAATCCCTGTCCGCTGGCTTTGTACCCAGAGTGTCAGTATCGCCGTCCGCTGTCTCATGTACGCCCAGAGTTCAGTATCCCTGTCCGCTGGCTCATGTATCCCAGAGGTGTCATTAAATCCCTGTCCGCTGCTCATGTACCCCAGATGGTCAATACCCTGTCCCCCTCATGGTACCCCAGAGTGTCTGTAATACGCCCCTTTCCGCTGCTCATGTACGCCCAGTGTCATTATCCCTGTCCGCAGGCTCATGGTTACACCCAAGTGTCCATATCCCGTCGCTGCTCTGGTACGCCGCAGAGTGTCAGTATCCGTCCTGGCTATGTTCGCACCAAGTGTCAGTATCCCTGTTTCCAATGGCTCATGTACGCACAGAAGTATCAGTATCCCATCCCTGTCATCATTTTACGCCAAGCGCCCGTTGCCTACTCATGTACGCCAAGCGCACCGTTAGCCTACTCATGGTAAACGCCCAGAGCACCCGTTTGACCTAGCTCATTCCACCCAAGCACCACTGTTTGAGCCTAGCTCATGTCCCAGCCCAGAGCATCCTTTGGGCCTAGTCATGGTTCCAGCCCAGACATCCGTTTGCCTAGCTCATGGTCCAGCCCAGAGCATCCGTTTGCCTTGCTCATGGTCCAGCACCAGAGCACCCGTTTTGCCTAGCTCATGGTCCATCCCCAAAGCAACCCGTTTGGCCTTATCTCATTTCCCCTGCCCTAGCGACCTCTGTTGCATAGCTCATGGTCCCGCCTGACGTCCGTCTGTGTGCCTAGCTCATGGTCCCGCCCTGAGCGTCCGTGCTTTTAGCCTAGCTTCAGGGTCCCGCGAGCCCTGAGCGTCCGCGTGCCTAAGCTCATGTCCCACGCCAGCCTGAGCGTCCGTCTGTTTTGCCTAGCTCATGGTCCCGCCCTGGGTTCCCCCCCATTTTGGCTAGTGCCCCGTTTGTTTCCTCCCGTGCACTTCCTTATCTATTCCCTATCTTATCTTATTTTTCCCTATAATGGCTATATTCAGCCCGTACCTTGGTTTTGGGGTTGCCCCCGTAGAAGTTGAGGGCCCCTTGACCTAAGTGAATGCCATTTTGTGATTTGGAGGGGTAGGAGGGGGCTTTGGAGGGGTGTCCTGTCACGATTCAAGCCGCGGTTCCCTGCCTTTGGTCCGCTCTGTCGTGCTCTTCCTGTTCTTAACCTGTCCTGTCCTTATCTCTTGCTTCCTGGGTCCCCGTTGTGCTCTTTCCTCATTAGTGCCGCGCCTGCAGATTTCCTGTCTTTTTAAATTATTTGTCTCTGTCTACTTCCTCTTTACCTCTGACCCCTGCTCTAAAAGAGTAAGTTCCTGCCTCAGCTCTGGTCAGTTCATTGCAGTCTTTGCATCTGTTCTGTCTCAGCTGCCTGCCCATCTTGATCTCCTGCCAACATCTCAGGTCCTGCTGTTGGAGATTAACCCCTGAGATCTGTCCAGTTCCTTGTCATCTGAGCTTCCTGATTCCTGTCTTGCACCCCGGCTTCACCTCAGGTAACCACGTCAGGTAGTGACCTGTGTCCCGCAGCCAAGTCCATCCCCTTTGGCGGCGGCTCTAGGCGAAACCATGGTCCCCTTAGACCTCCACTATCTTCCCTGGCTGGTTCCTCCAGCTACCATACAACTCGCCTGCTGATCACAAAGGATCCACACCACGGATGTCACAGTCCGGCCGTCGGCGTACGTCTGTCACGCCCGCACCGTTACAGAAGGTAAATACAATATTATTTCTTGTTGTGTAGCGTAAAAAACACTCCAATGTATACACCTACAAAGCTATAGTTTGTGGTGGCTCAATTGTTTGTGCAATTTACATCCAGGGTAAATAGCGTTGCTTTTCATCTGTGGTGACACCCAAGAAACCGTCATTTTCAACACAAAATTAAATACATTTTCCGTTAGCCCCCCCTAATTCACTAAGCAAAGTTAATTACAATTATATCTCTTGTAGTGTGGCGTAAGAAAACATGCTATTGTAACACGCTACAAAGCGTATTAGTTTTGGTTGCTCAATTTCTTTTGCGCAATTACATCCATTGTTAATAAGCGTTTTGTTCTGCAGTTGTACTCAGTAAAAGAAACTTTGTTTTTCACCGCCACAGAAGAAATTCTGTAGCATAATTCATATCCGAAGGTTAATTAAGCCTGTTTGTACTTTTACATTCAGTAAAATACACAGAGTTTTTAAACTGCACATACAAGTCAATTTTTCCTGCCCATTTGTGGAGCGCAATTTATATTCAAGGGTTACCAAGCTTGTTACTGGGTTCATTTGGCGTCAAATACAGGGTGTGTGAATTTATCATATACAGATATCTTCATCAAACAGTGTCTGTACATTTTAGAACAAACAGTATGTCAGACAGAGAGGTGGCAGGCTCTTCACCTGCGAGTGGCAGAGGCACAAACATTCCAGGCCCAGGTCGCAGCACCGCTTCGCAGATCCAAGAAAGTAGCGGCACAGGGGCTCAGCGAGGCAGCGGCAGCAGTAGTCACTCAGTGCGGAGCGTTGGCGGTAAAATCCGATACTCGGCGGTGTGGCAGTTCTTTGCTAAGACACCGGAGGAGCCGAATATGGGTATATGTAGAATCTGTAAGCAGAAAGTGAAGCGTGGCCAGGGAGCTAACGTTGGCACCACGGCCCTGCGTTAACACATGCAGCGTCACCATCCGGTGGCCTGGGAGAAACGTGGCTCAGATGTGGTGGTCCATCCTGCCGCCGCAGCAACAGCAGCAGCAGCAGCGCCCAGTGGCACGCATGCCATTGCAGCCAGTCAAGGCTCCACCACCTCTGCAGAAGGGAACTGTTTCTCTTTGACATCATCTCCCGGTCCAGATGCTCCTGCTCCTCACTACTCATGGCGCCAGCAGTCGTTCAGCGAGGTGATTGCAAGGAGACAACAGTATGCGTCCAAGCATCCTAAGGTGCAGCAGCTGACTGTGCTCCTGTCCAAGTTGTTGGTACTGCAGTCCCTCCCTTTCCAAATGGTGGACTCTGCACCGTTCAGAGAACTAATGGCTTGTGCCGAGCCGAGATGGAGAGTTCCAAGCCGTAATTTCTTTTCCAAAAAGGCAGTACCAGCACTTCATAAACATGTAGAACAGAAGGTGGGCCAGTCCTTGAGCTTATCGGTTTGTTCCAAGGTGCATGGCAGCGCGGACGTCTGGAGCTGTAACTACGGTCAGGGCCAGTACATGTCCTTTACGGCCCACTGGGTGAATGTGCTTCCGGCCCAGGCACACCAACAACTTGGACAGGAGACGCCGCTTTCTCCTCCACGTTGTCAAACTGCGGCTCCTGCGCCAATGTCCGCCTCCTCCTCCTCCATCACCATCTCAGCCTCCACAAGTACTGCTCCATCATACAACATGTGTAGGGCACAGCGGTGTCACGCAGTTCAACACCTGGCTTGCCTTGGCGAACGAAGTCACACAGGGGAGGAACTGCTTCGCGTCATGCAGCAAGAAATCGATGTGGGGCTTTCTCCACGCCAACTGCAAAGCGGCACCATGGTGACGGACAATGGGAGGAACATGGTGTTCGCGCTGCACCGATGAGGGATGGTCCATGCCCTGCATGGCGCATGTGTTCAATCTGGTTGTGAAAAGGTTCCTGAAGTCTTCCACCGATCTTCAGAACATTCTGAAAATGGCCAGGAAACTGTGCATGCACTTTATCTATTCGTACAATGCAAGGAACACCCTCCTCGAGTTGCAGTGGCAGAACGGCCTCCCCCAGCACACTCTGATATGCGATGTTTCCACCCGTTGGAATTCCAGCCTGCACATGTTGGACCGACTGTATGAACAGAGAAAGGCCATTAACGATTTTTTGATGATCCAGGCAGACAGAAGTACTCCCCTGTGTAACTTTGATGTCAGCCAGTGGCAGCTCATGCGTGACACCTGCCGTTTGTTGAGGCCATTCGAGGAGGCGACGTTATTTGTCAGTCGCCAGGACTACGGGATGAATAACGTCATTCCACTGCTTCATGTCCTGGAACAGATGCTGAAAAATGTGTCTGGGCAGGGGACTGGAGACGTGGCGACTACATCTCGCAGCCACATGAGTCCGGTGGGGACTGAAATGGAGGAGGAGGAGGAGGAGGAGGAGGACATTGGAGAAGAAGCATTGTCTGGTGAAATGAGTGGATTTTCTACCCAGGTGACAAGAGATGAGGAGCAGGAGCAGCTGGAGGAGCTAGATGGAGATGAGGAAGACGAAGCAGATGACCCGCAAGCACCGTGGCAGTATACAGTGGAGATGGAGGCAGGGAGCCCCTCGGAGTCACTTGTGCAGATGGCCCGCAGCATGCTGATTTGCCTGGCTAGTGACAGCCGAATAGTCAGCATCCGGCAGAGGGATGACTTCTGGCTCTCCACCCTATTGGAACCTCGCTACCGGTCCAAAATGGGAGCCTTTTTCCCAGCTATGGAGAGGGAGGACAAACTCAAATAACATAGGGAAATCCTCCGTAGTCAGTTGGCCGCTGCCTATGTGCGGCATCGTCCCTCCTCTGACCGGTATGACCGGGGGGTTCTGAAGTGCTCAAGGAATACTGATGCGGCTGCTGGGGGACGGTGGGGGGGGTCGGAGCAGTACCAGCTCCATCTGCAGCAACCTAAGTCTGGAGTCACTGATGAGCAGCTTCCTTCACCCGCCTAGTGAGGAGGGCAGTCGCCAGCAGCAGCAGCAGCAGGACCTGGAGCAGACCCTGAACCAACACTTGGAAAGTAGTCTGCCACCCCAGTTAGAAGACCCGCTGGACTACTGGGCAGCCAAACTGGAGGTGTGGCCGCAACTTGCCGAGTTTGCAGTGGAGAAGCTGTCCTGCCCGGCCAGTAGTGTGGCATCAGAGTGGGTGTTCAGTGCGGCGGGGGCCTTCGTTACCCGCTTGTCCACGGGAAATGTGGAACGACTGACCTTTGTCAAGATGAATCAGGCGTGGATTGGCCAGGATTTCCACACACCTTAGCCTTAGGCGTCAGACTACATCAGCCATGACGCCTCACCCAAAATTGTGAGAAATGAGTCTGGGTTCAAACTACCTGCCTCAGCCACTATTCTGATGCCGCCACCCGCCTGATGCCACACATCTGCTGACAGTTTTTCCATCTGTCACCAACCATTTTTACCAGGGACTGGTATTGCCACCCACCTCCACACTCTGTCATTGTGCCACTGTCTGACCTCATGCTGCTGCTGTGGCTGCTGCCGTGACTTCCACACTGTGTCATTGTGCCACTTTCTGACCTCATGCTGTTGTTGCTGCTGCCGTCACCTCCACTCTCTGTCATTGTGCCACTCTGTGGCCTACTCCAGTTTTTGCCACCACCAGAATGTGACTGTGCCACTTTCTGACCTCATGCTGCTGCTGTGGCTGCTGCCGTGACCTAGACACTGTGTCATTGTGCCACTCTGTGGCCTATTCCTGTTTTTGTAACCTCCAGAAAGTCATTGTGTCACTGTCTGACCTCATGCTGCTGCCGCTGTAACCTCCACTCACTGTCATTGTGCCACTCTGTGGCCTACTACTGTTTTGCCACCTCCAGAATGTCATTGTGCCACTGTCTGACCTCATGCTGCTGCTGCCGTGACCTACACACTGTGTCATTGTGCCACTGTCTGACCTCATGCTGCTGCTGTGGCTGCTGCCGTGACCTACACTGTGTCATTGTGCCACTGTCTGACCTCATGCTGCTGCTGTGGCTGCTGCCGTGACCTACACACAATGTCATTATGCCACTGTCTGACCTCATGCTGCTGCTGTGGCTGCTGCCGTGACCTACACACTGTGTCATTGTGCCACTGTCTGACCTCATGCTGCTGCTGTGGCTGCTGCCGTGACCTACACACTGTGTCATTGTCCCACTCTGTGGCCTACTCCTGTTTTTGCCACCTCCAGAATGTCATTTTGCCACTGCCTGACCTCATGCTGCTGCTGTGGCTGCTGCCGTGACCTCCACACTCTGTCATTGTGCCACTGTCTGACCTCATACTGCTGCTGTGGCTGCTGCCGTGACGTCCACACTGTCCTTGTCCCACTCTGTGGCCTACTCCTGTTTTTGCCACCTCCAGAATGTCATTGTGCCACTGCCTGACCTCATGCTGCTGCTGTGGCTGCTGCCGTGACCTACACACTGTGTCATTGTGCCACTGTCTGACCTCATGCTGCTGCTGTGGCTGCTGCCGTGACCTACACACTGTGTCATTGTGCCACTGTTGACCTCATGCTGTGCTGTGGTGCTGCCGTGACTAACACTGTGTCATTGTGCCAGTCTGACCTCATCTGCTGCTCTGGCTGCTTTTTGACCTACACACTGTGTCATTGTGCACTGTCTGACCTCATGCTTGCTGCTGGGCTGCTGCTGTGACCTACACACTCTGTCGTTTTGCCACTGTCTACCTCATGCTGCTTGTGGGTGTTGC
>JAODAL010070828.1:0-15765 GCA_025379985.1 Phyllomedusa bahiana | reverse complement strand
GGCCCTTAAATTTGACCTTGGGGAATGGAAATCTTTATGGGTGCCTTTTTGCTTGTAACTATCTATAAGTACCACAAAAATCTTCTGTACCTGCAGACAGCTCACTGCTTGAATCCTCGTAAGACCTGTTGGTCCTTGTTTTTCTCCTGATTTAACTTTAACTTGCACTTCTGACCAGCTGCCAAGAACGTCAAGGCGGACACACTATCCAGTGCCTCGGATGCCGCCGATGCTGCACCTGATCACCAATATCTAATTTCTCCGGACCGTCTCGTCCTTGCTACACCCACAAAGCTGTGAGAGATTTCTCCAGGTAGGACCTTCATACATTCCGCACAAAGAAAGCGGATTCTGTCCTGGGGCCACATATCTCGGCTTGCCTGCCATCCAGGGTACCAAAAGTCCCTTGACTTGATAGCTCGGCATTACTTATGGTCCTCCTTCGCGCAGAACATTAAAGACTTCCTGGCCGCTTGCCCCAACTGCGCCCGCTGGTTTCCTGTTACCCCTACCAGTGCCAGAAGTACCATGCATCCACATCTCGATGGACTTTGTGACGGACCTCCCATCCTCTGATGGGTGTTCAGTTATCTGGTTAGTTGTAGACCGTTTATCCAAAATGACGGATTTTACACTTCTTCCAGGCCTTCCATCGGCACTGGAGCTGGCCACTTTGTTATTGCAACACATCTTTTGTCTGCATGTGATGCCTGCCAACATTGTCTCGGATAGAGGATAGTTCACCTCTCGCTTTTGGCATGCCTTGTGTTCAACAGAATGAGTGAACCAGATCTTAGTGGATTTCCTGCGGCAATTTGCCTTGGCTCGACAAGACGACTGGGTGTCTCTGTTACCCTGGGCTGAGTTCGCTTACAACAACCATCCTAGCAAATCCTCTGGCAAGTCACCTTTTTAGTGGTGTTTGGACAACACCTTCGTCTTCCTCTGCTGCTCGCTATTTCCTTGGAATATCCTGCAGCCAAGAAGAAAGCCAATAAGAAACTTAGAGCACCTCCCCTTTTCCAACCTGGAGATAAAGTCTGGCTCTCCTCCAAGCACATCCGTCTCTAAGTACCTAGCTTGAAGTTTGCTCCACACCACCTTGTTCCTTTTTCTATCCTGCAGTGGATCAAGCCAATATCCTACAAACTTTGTTTACCTTCCTTCGCATCCCCAATTCGCTTCATGTATCTTTTCCAAAGCCGCTGATTCAAAATTGGTACCCGCACAGGAGGGTTTCCTCTGACATACCTCCCAGTACTGAAGATACCTATGACGTGAAGGAGATCCTGGATATGAACTGTTCTGGAGGTAAAATCTATTATCTCATTGATTGGAATGGCTTTGGTTCCGAAGAGAGGTCCTGGGAGCCACAAGAAAACGTCAATGCTCCCACGCTCATCCAACTTACAAAGTTACATAGTACGGTTGAAAAAAAGTCCATCAAATTCAACCAAGAGTGGGAAAAGAGGTGAATGAAGGGAAGGGGGACAGAAAATTTTTAAGCCTAGTTTCCCCTACTGATGAAGACTTGGATAACTTCCTCCTGGAAAGGCAGCCATGCAGAGAAATTTGATGCACAGTGTGGCGTGTGGTCTGAGCACTGACAGGCTGACCTTCCTATCCTTTTAAGCTCTGCAACAATGCTGGCAGCACTCATGAGTCTATTTTGAAAAGACAATCTCTAGATACAATGCTGAGTATGTGCACTCAACTTATTTGGTCAAACAAGGCGAGGCCAGTTCTGAGTGGAACTTGTCTTGTTAAACCGTATGTTCTTGGCCACCAGGTTGCATCTCAGTTTCAGGTTGTTTGCAATCTTCTTATAGCCTAGGCCATTTTTATGTAAAGCAACAATTCTTTACTTCATATCCTCAGAGAGATCTTTGCCATGAGGTGCCATAGTGCTTTTTGAAATTTAGCACACCTGCTCCCCATTCACACATGAGACCTTGTAACACTAGTGAGTCACAAGACACCATGGAGGGAAAATGGTGAATTGGGCACAATTTGTCCGTTTTCACTCAGGGGTGTATTCACTTTTGTTGTTTTTTGTGGAACAAGATGCACTTTTTAATGGTGCCATTGATCATACCATATAGTGTCCTGGGAAAGCGAAAATATTAATCTGAGAGGAACATGTCTGAAAACTGTCTAGGTGTAACACTTTCTTTGTCACCCCTAGCAACCAATCAGAGCTCCCCTTTCATTTTTTCAGAGCACTATATAAAATGAAAGCGGAGCTCTGATCGGTTGCTATGGGCAACAAGAAAAGTCTTACACCTAGACAGTTTTCATACATGAGGTGGAATGTTAAAAAAAAAAAACATAATTTTGCCATTTTTGCAGAGGGTTTTATATTTCTGAAGTTCACTTTTCTGCATTAGTGACACAATATTTGTATTCTGCAAGTATCATTCTGGTGATACCAAATATTTAGGGTTTTTGTTATTTATTAGGACTTTAAAAACAAAATAAAACATTCTCTATTCTTTTACTTTGAGCTGCAGAGTCATTTTCTGTGAGCAATAATTTTTTGTTTTCGCACCCAAGGACTGCAACTTTTTGAAATACCTTTGAATACATTTTCTGGGGAAAATACGCCAAAATCTGACATATGCTGCGACAGACCTGACACTTTTTTCTATGGTGGCGTGTCACATCACATTCATATGATTAAACACATTTGGTTGTAACAAGCCATATCAATTTCACAATGTCGTGGCTGAGACCAACGTTGCTTAAGATGAACTATAATTGCAAATATTACTAAAAATATAAATTATTTCTCAACTAATAGCACTAAAGTAATAAAAACTAACTTATGATAATCATAAAAATATATAAAATTACAGTGGTGGCCAAAAGTATTGGCACCCCTGCAATTCTGTCAGATAATACTCAGTTTCTTCCTGAAAATTACTGCAATCAAAAATTCTTTGGTATTAATATATTCATTTATTTTGCTTGCAATGAAAAAACACAAAACAGAATGAAACAAAAATCAAATCATTGATCATTTCACCCAAAACTTCAAAAATGGACCAGACAAAAGTATTGGCACCCTCAGCCTAATACTTGGTAGCACAACCTTTAGCCAAAATAACTGTGAACAACCGCTTCCGGTAACCATCAATGAGTTTTTACAATGCTCTGCTGGAATTTTTTAGACCATTCTTCTTTGGCAAACTGCTCAGGTGCCTGAGATTTGAAGGGTGCCTTCCCCAAAACTGCCATTATTGAGATCTCTCCACAGGTGTTCTATGGGATTCGGGTCTGGACTCATTGCGGGCCCACTTTAGAAGTCTCCAGTGCTTTCTCTAAAACCATTTTCTAGTGCTTTTTTGAAGTGTGTTTGGGTCATTGCCCTGCTGGAAGACCCATGCCCTCTGAGGGAGACCAGGCTTTCTCACACGGGGCCCCTACATTATGCTGCAGAATTTGTTGGTTGTCTTCATACTTCATAATGCCATGCACACGGTCAACCCAGTCCATTTGCCAGAGGCAGCAAAGCAACCCCAAAACATCAGGAACATCCGCCATGTTTGACTGTAGGGACCGTGTTCTTTTCTTTGAATGCCTCTTTTTTTTCCCTGGTAAACTCTATGTTGATGCCTTTTTCCAAAAAAGCTTCTACTTTTGTCTCATTGACCAGAGAACATTCTTCCAAAACGTTTTAGGCTTTCTCAGGTAAGTTTGGACAAACTCCACCATGGCTTTTTTATGTCTCGGGGTAAGAAGTGGGGTCTTTCTGGGTATCCTACCATACAGTCCCTTTTCATTCAGACGCTGACGGATAGTAAGGGTTGACACTGTTGTACCCTCGGACTGCAGGGCAGCTTGAACTTGTTTGGATGTTTTGTCGGGGGTTCTTTATCCACCATCCGCACAATCTTGCGTTGAAATCTCTCGTCAGTTTTTCTTTTCCGTCCACAAACTAGGGAGGTTTAGCCACGTGCCATGGGCTTTACACTTCTTGATGACACTGCACACGGTAAGCACAGGAACATTCAGGTCCTTGGAGATGGACTTGTAGCCTTGAGATTGCTCATGCTTCCTACAATTTGGATTTCTCACGTCTCAGACAGTTCTTTGGTCTTTTTTTCTTTTCTCCATGCTCAATGTGGTACACACAGGACACAGGAGAGAGGTTGAGTCAACTTTAATCCATGTCAACTGGCTGCAAGTGGCATGAGACAAACTCCAATTCTGCCAACTAAAGGTCATACTCCTAGGACATTGCATTGGGCCCGGCACGCGTCAGCTCACACTTGAGCGTGTTCTGGCAATTCAGTCCCTTCAGATTCCAAAAGGGTTTGAAACAGCTTTGTACCTTTTTTAGGTCTTGTTTTTTTTTTGCCAGCCTTGCATTAGGAATGCATCAGCATCCTCTGCTCTTTTTTCCCTCACCTCTGAAGCAGGGGGATAGTTTTTACTCTCTCAAACTGACGATCGTGGCATCTGTTGCATTGTGCCTCTCCTTGAGACTCTACTGCATGGAGCTTGCATGCCACGCTAATGCAGTCCTGAATGCCTATTATTCAACCCAACTTGACCCTGTGGCCAGAGGTTCCACTTCCTGAGTACGAGCAGTGGCTGCAGTAACACTAATGCTTGACAAAGCCTCTGAAATAATTCTGGATCACTCTGTTACCTTCTACACTCCTCATTCAGTGAATTCTTTCTCAAGTACATCCCAAACATCTGTCCATGGCTCGCCAACCGCCGCTCCTCATGCCCCCAAATGTCACTCTCCAATGCTGACCACTTTCAATCCTGCCACTCTTTTTCCCATCACGTCTACGAATTCAAAAGTAGGGAAGGATGGGGGAATTAGTGAGGGGGGGAGGGGGGTTAGCTTATATGCAAAGTATTTGAAACAACACCCTGATGTGTATCTTGATCATGATTGTGTCTCCTTTATGGAACAGGAAACATCAGGTTTTCAACATGTTACAGAAGTCCTTTTGGCTAACCCGGATTGTGAGTTTTTTGTAGATGGATCACGAAGCCTGGAAGAGGATGGCAAATACCATACTGGGTATGCAGTCGTCACCCAAAACGAAGTAATAAAGGCAGAGTCACTTCCCCTTCATGTATCGGCGCAAGAGGTGGAACTGACAGCTCTCACTGAGGCATACAGACTGGCAGAAGGTAAAACTTTAATACAGACTCCAGGTATACCTTTGGGGTAGCCCATGATTATGGTCCTATCTGGAAGACAGGACCACAGTAAAAATCATTAGAAATGGTGAAGCTATAAATCAACTGATTGAAGCTTTGCTGCTCCCCTCCAAAGCTGCAATTATCAAAGTTAAAGCGCATACTGCAGATTAAACACCGGAAGCACAAGAAAACCGCAAGGCAGATGCAGCCGCAACGGAGGCAGCCAAGCTGCCATGGGGTGTGACAACGACGACTACAGGAGCCATATTGGTTTGCAGTGAACCAACGACACCTGAGGCCTTAAAGACTTTTCAGCAGCAAGCAAATGCAGGAGAAACAGAGGCCTGGATCAGGTCAGGTGCACGGACTACTCCCGATGGACTGCAAATGGTGGGAACTTGAACTGTGTTACCTAGAGCACTGTATCCCTTAATGGCATAAGCCATACATGGACAGACTCATTTGTCAAAACAAACTATGATGGACATTTCCACAAAAGTATGGTATGCACCGGGTGTGTCGGGTGCAGTGACTAGATTTATCCGGTCCTGTATGACATGCACTCTGCATTATCCAGGAAACCTGTAAAAGTCCTACAGAAACACATGGTAAAACCCCTTCTATCCGTTTCTGCAAGTGCAGATTAATTACATACAGCTGCCAAAAGTAGGAATATATGAGTACGTGTTGGTGTGTATCGATCTCTTTTCAGGATGGCCTGAAGCCTACCACTTGGCTAGTGCCACGGCAACAGCTATAGCCAAGAAACTGATGTCGGAGGTAATATGCCAGTATGGAGTACAAGTTAAAAATCAGAAAAGCCATGTAAGAGACAGGAAAGCAATAGACAGAGTGTTTACCTATTTGCCACTTGCATTGTTCTCTGTCCGGTACACCCCTAACAAGAAAACTAAGCTCTCACCATATGAGATACTGTTTTGTAATGCGCCAACTTTGGGCCTGTACTTTCCTCAAAAACTGCCACTCTACCACGATAAGCTGGCCCGATATATCTCAGCCTACATGCTAGGCTAGCTCAGATGCATACTGTAAACAAGTGTATTGTTCCATTTAGGATCCAGATGGTGACAAAGGGAGTCATAACCTGCAACCTGGTGATTGGGTGGGAACCAGAAAGCACATTAGAGGGAGTCTCGACGCTGAGTATGAGGTTAAATACCAAGTGTTGCTGACTACAGCCTCCTCCATAAAGTGGTAGGGAAAACCTAATTGGATGTATGCCAGCCATTGCAAAACTGTTATTGCGCCTCCAACAGGGGAATAGAAAGGAGAAAATGTTCTACTTTCTTTTTGTATCTTTGATACCTATTGCCATTAAAGGATTTTCTTCCCTATATATACAGAACTATGAAAACAGGTTCATACAGTAAATTAGTTTAGAGGGTTAAATGGATGGTTTATCAATATCTAAACCACTGGCAACAAAAGGGAGAACACCTCTAAGTGTAAATGGACAAACTGCGCCCAAAGTGTCAATATTTTATGTGGCCATCATTATTTTCCAGCACTGCCTTAACTCTCTTGGGCATGGAGTTCACTAGAGCTTCACAGGGTACAGCCACTGGAATCCTCTTCCATTCCTCCATGACAATGTCACAGAGCTGATGACTGTTAGAGACCTTGCATTTCTTCACCTTCCGTTTGAGGATGCCCCACAGATTGAGTAACAGGGTTTAGATCTGGAGACATGCTTGGCCAGTCCAGCACCTTTACCCTCATTTTCTCTAGGAAAGCAGTGGTGATCTTGAAGGTGTGCTTGGGATCGCTATTATGTTGGAATACTGCTCTGCGGCTCAGTTACCAAAGGGAGGAAATCATGCTCGGCTTCAGCATGTTAACATTCATGGTCAATGAACTGTAGCTCCCCACAGTCGGCAGCACTCATGCAGCCCCAAACCATGACACTCCCACCCACATGCTTGACTACAGTAATCCAAGTGCTTAGTCTGCTTATCTTCAGCAAACTGTCTTTGGGTTTGGAAAGGTTTTCAATAGGGAAAAGCACTCCGTAAAATAGAATGTGTGTAGAAAGTGCAAGTCAGACCATATAAGTCCAAAAAAATTTTGATAAATGGACTGCACACTACAATTATTTTGTTGCAAACACACAAAGGAGTATTTTATTACAAAATTTACTACAGGCTCCAGTGTCTTCAAGGGCCACGGCCCGTTTCCTCCATTTCTAAACCTTCTTTATAGTGACTTTTTGAGAAAGGTCGGATGACCAAAACGTCTTACAGTCACATTTAAATATTCTCACTGGAGCCTGTAGTAAATTTTGTAATAAAATACTCCTTTGTGTGTTTGCAACAAAATAATTGTAGTGTGCAGTCAATTTATCAAAAATGTTTTTGGGTTTGTGCATCATTATTGGAAGAGGCTTCTTTCTGGGATGACAGCCATGCAGACCAATTTGATGCAGTATGTGGCATATGGTCTGAGCACTGACAGGCTGACCCCTCACACTGTTATACAAGCTGTACACTGCCTACTTTACATTGTATCAAAGCATCATATCTTCTGTGTTGTCACATGAAAAGATATACAATATTTACAAAAATGTGAGGGGTGTAGTCACTTTTGTGAGCTCCATTGATTTATATATGTGATCTGCAGGTTTCGCCAAGTTGTCTATTGCTGGGGAAAACGTGCTGCATACGACGTTACTTCTTCCATTAAGTATTATGGAATCTGCAAAAGAGCCTATAAAGCACAAACAAAGACAGCTAATATGATAATCCTCCTGTTCACTCTGTTTAAAGTCAGTCTTCTGTCGCTCATAAACAACATCTTATTCCATACTCCCATGAGTTTTGCATGGAGGGATGAGAACTATGCCCAGTGGCGTAGCTAAAGTTGTCATCCCCCGGGGCTGTCCCTTAACCCCTTCAGGACCCGGGGTTTTTTTTTTTTGTGACACGTTCGTTTTTCCCTCCCTCGCCTTCTGAAAGCCATAATTTTTTTATTTTTCCACCTACATAGACACATGAGGGCTTTTATTTTGCGGGACAAGATGTACTTTCTAATGGTGTTATTCACTGTACTATAGAATATACTGGGAAACCGCAAAAAAATTCCAAGTGGGACAAATTGTGAAAAAAACTTATTTTTGCCATGTTTCTGGGTGATTTGCTTTTACGGCGTTCAATCTTCGGTAAATATAATGTGTTATCTGTATTCTACAGGTTGTTACGTTTCCGTTATGTTTTGGTACCGTAAAAAAATTCCAAATATTTTCTATTTTTGACATTTGCGCCGCGGCACATGTTTGTGCGACCAATAACTTTTTTGTACTAACACCTACGGACGTCAGTGAGGGGGCATTTTTTTGCGGGCTGAAGTGTACTTTTTATCGCTAGTAGTTTGGAATGCATGCAACTTTTTTGATCATTTTTTTTCCATTTTTTGAGTGACGTAAAATTACCAAAAAACGCAATTTTGGCGTTTGGAATTTTTTTTCTTCTACGGTGTTCAGCATACGGGATAAATTATGTCATATTTTTATAGATCGGACTTTTTAGGACGTGGCGATACCAAATATGTGTAACTTTTTTATTATTTTAATGATTTTATTTGTAAAATGGGGAAAGGGGGGTGATTTGAACTTTTAATACTTTTTTTTTTTTTACTGTAACATTTAGTCCCCCTATGGTGCTTGACCACTAGGGGGCGCGATTGTTAATACAATGCAGCGGTGTCTGATGGGTAAAACAGCACCAGCGGGCGGAGCCACCCGCCGGCACTGTTACTGCCGGGTGTTAGCTGCGATTAGCCGCTAACACCCGGCGGCTGTGCGGTGGGGTCGCGGAGCGATTCCCCTGCAAAGCCCCTTAGCGGCCCTGGGAGGTACTCATACGCCCAGGGTCGTGAAGGGGTTAATGCTTTTTAGGGACCACAACACACTTTATCAGGCTGTGCCTCTTTTTTACAGGCTCCTGCGCCATGAATTCTAATTGTCCCTTCTAAATCATGTTTTTGGATCACAATCCTCTGTGAGCCGTAACTTTTTTTTGTTAAAGCTGTGTAAGCTTTTTAATTGCAGGATAAGGTGACTTTTCCATTAGTACAATGCTGGGATATGTGAGAGCTTTTCATCACTTTAGATTCTGTTTTATGTAAAGTTATGTAAATTTTTTAGATAAGATTGTTACAGATGCATCAATGCCTATTATGTGTATCTTTATTTTATTTAAAAAAAAATTTGGTTTTTTTTAGTTGGGAATCAGGGCTTTTGTGTTTTTTATTTATTTTTGTCTGTTGAAACATTTTTCATTTATTTGCTTTTAACTTTTTTTTTTATATATTTTAGGGCAAAGGGTCTAAATGCATAGGAAAAAAAAAAATTTTTCGGGGAAAAAACCAAACCCTTTAAAAACCACTTTGAACCGAGTTTTTTTGTCAGTTTTTTTTTTTTCCCCAAAAATGAGCGGGGTTTTTAACCATTTTTTTGGGTGTTTTTTTATTTTTTCTATTGGGGGTTTTTTGGTGTGTGTTTTTTGTTCATTTTTTCAGGCAGTTTTCACTGGTTTTTAGATAGGTGGGACCTATATGCCTTTTTTAAAAACTTCAGAAAAACCACAGCAAAAATTGTGCCAAAAACTGTCCAGCGGTTTACATAGACTTCAATAGTAAATTTTCAGCTGGCCCCTCGGCGTTTTTACAACTTCGCCCCAAAAAAACCCTAGCACAAAAAATGGGGAGGGGGAAAAAAAAAAAACCGCCTGTTTAGACTACAGGTCTTTTTTTTTTATTGAAGTTTATGTAAAACTTTTTGGTTTTTCGGGGGTTTTCTAAATAATTAAAACCACTGAAAATCCGACTGAAAACCTGTGCGGTGTAGACATAACCTTAATATGGGACTAGGCTATGCAATTGCTTTACATAGTAACACGCTACTGTACTGCTATGTATTATACTGTACTTGTGACAAGTAGCCTGATAGACTCTAAAAGGATCCCCTTTTATGATTTGACCCGGGAAGGGCCCTTTTTTGGGTCTTGCTTCAACTGAAAACCCTGGGGCATCCCATGTCTATTAAACACCTAGATGTGTGAAATTTGGGTTAAAAAGGTTTGGGATCGGAGAAATTTTCCAAAACTTTCAGTAATCTGGGGAGAAAGGGAAGTGTGATTACCAAAAATTTATTTACTCCTTGGAACGATTGCCCCCCGCTTTACTATACCACAAAATGTTCTGTAGGGCCCCGACCACATATCTTTTGGTTTTGGCCACATGCACACTGGCATAAGGTTTGGCGTATACAATTTCTCAAATTTTCTGGATCAAATTCTTTTTCCCCCTAGATTTTTTTACCTTCTTTCGTGCCCTTTCCCCCCCTTTCCTCCCAAATTTCCCATGGTGGCCCTTTTAGATTTTTTTTTGGGATTTTATATGGGGCCCCCACATGAAGGTAAATATGGAAATTTTAAAAAACCTTCTGCCCCATGGGGCCGTTGTTTAAACAAAACCCAAAAAATTAAAAAATTTTGGTATTTTTCCACATCATAAGAAAAAAAAGCAACATCACCCAGGCCACCAGTAAAATAAAAAAAAAATTATATCCCTGATCCCCGGGTTTTTATTGTTTCTTTCCCCAGTCTTTTCTTAAAAATGCTGTCACTTTTCAAACAGAGACGTCCCAAACAGTGTCTGCGGCGGGGGAACGTGCTAATTTAAAATCAGGGCTTTTAAGGCTTAAGGAATTATTCCCCCAGGAAGTGACAAAAATATCCCAAAGGGAAACCCAAAGGGGGGAAAGCAGCAATTTTAAAATGAGGAAACCCCCGGGGAAAGGGGATATAATTTTTTTTATTTTACTGCGGACCCAAGCTTTTGCTTTATTTTATTTAAAAGACATGGACAATCCCCCTTTTAAAAAAGGGTTTTCTAAAAAAAAAAAAAAAAACACCACATGTAAAACGGTTAAAGTTGTTTTGCTTTGGGGTAGTTTTTTATTAATTTAAAAAATTATAATTTCCCCCCAGAAAAAAAACTCAATTTGTTTTTTTAATACAGAAATAGGGGGGGTTTTTTTTCAAAAAGAAAAGCCGCATGGATTTCACTTTTCCCCAATTATAACATTTTTTTAAATTTTTTTTAAAAAAAATTAAGTTAAAAATTTCCAAATAGAAAAGTGTTTGCCCTTTTCCCATTTTAAATTTTTCAAGTTGCATTTATCACCCAATACTATTTTTTTTAAAATGTGTCAGCAATAAGTCTGGGCTCAGGTTGACTTCAGTGTGGGACTTTTGGTGGGTTTTTTAGATTACCGTGTCAGAGAAAGTCTCTCCCCAGGGTTTTTTAAAACATAAAGGGTTTTTTCCCTTTTGTTAAAATTTTTTTATGTATAATAAGGGAGGATTTGGAGAGTTAAATCTTCCCGCACTCAAATTTCATGCAAAAAGGGGCCCCTCCCCCTGTGTGATTTTTTTGTTAACACCAGCTGGGGAGCTTGCGAGTGAATCCTTTTCCCCCTTCAATACAAAAAAAAAGGCTTTTCCCCCTAATGGGTTTTTTTTTGGAAATGGCAAAAAGTTATGGGGTTTTTGAGGCTTTTTTCCCCCATTGGTTTTCAATGTAGATGGTGTTTTCGTTTGGAGTTTTTTTGGTGGGCCCCAAGGGTTTTTAGGTTTTACTGCTAAAGCTTTTCCCACAATAGTACATTTTGTTATGGGCCTTTTTCTCCCGTGTGGGAAACCTTTATGAAAGGGCAAAAATGTTTAGGTTTACTGAAACATTTTCCACATTCTGTGCACGAGTAAAGGGTTTTTGGCCAGTTTTGGGTCCCCTTTTTTGTTTCAAGGGTGTGAGCCCGGAAAAGTTTCTTTTCCCCAGTCCCAACAGCCTAAGGCCTCTTCCCCCGGGATGGATCCTTTTGGTGAGTACCCAATTTGAAATTTGAGTGAAAATTTTCCCACATCTGAACATGCTTGGGGTTTTTCTCCTGTTTTGGGTTTCTCTGGTTTTGGTTTTCAAGTGTTGAACATGAGTGAAACCAAATTTTCCCCAGTCTAAAAACAAACCTAATGTCTATGTCCAAGCAAGGTTACACTTCCCCCTCGGCCTTTTTTTTTTTAAATTTTAAAAAACCATTTTCAATTTTTAAATTTGTGGAAAAAAACATTTACCACTAAATAATTTTTCAATTCCAAATTGTGCTGCTGAGTTAAAGAGAAGGGCCCATAATTTTTCCCGGGGAAGGACAAACCTTGTTTACCCATCTCATCATGGCTGTGGCTTTCTAATGCATCAAAAACAGAATTTTCCCATTCATGAGTCTGAATACTTGCACCAAGAAAATTCTTCTTGTCAGGTTCAGACTTAGAAGTATATTCCTCCATAGTTCAGGATGACCCCCAAAAATTTCCCTGGAAAAAAGAAGGTTTTTAAAGTTCTTGACCCGCGAAAAAGAAAGGTTAAAAAATTGGGTTAATGAATGTTTGATAAAGATACATCTGTTTAAGTCATAATCTTCCAAAATTTTAGCTCTTACATTTTGTTCGCATATCTACACAACTAAAAGCTTGGGCTTGCCCTACAAGAAGGCTTGAAAAGGGAAAAAGGGAAAAAAGTGTAGGTGATAGGTCCCCCTCCACATATGAAAATTTCTTCCCCTTTCCAAATGCTTAAAAGACTTTAGGGCCCAAAGTTGGATTTGCCCCACCTTTTTTTAGGGATCGGTTTTACTGCTACATACAGTGCCTAGGGCCCACCAGGAGGACTGATTCTTGGGCCCCACCAGGGAGTTGATTTTTTGGGAACCCCCCCAAATTTCTTTTCCCCATAACTCCTGCCTCCCCGTTCTCTGCCTTTTTCCCCGAAAAACACCCAGGGGGGCCCAAAAAGGGCCCTACCTCCCAACATTTAGAGATTGCAAATGGGACACTTTAGCCACGTCTTGGCCCCCCCCAAACAAATTACTCCCCACCAGGCACACCTCTGACCCGCCCAAAAAATGACATCACACCAGGACACCTATAACCCCTGCCCCTAAGAAGCCCAGCCCCAAACACAACAGTGGGCCACTGGGTCTGTAAATATGTAATTTATAAAAAGAAATGTTTGTATACACAGAAATATACAAATAGTGTAAGAAAATGTTCTGTGGTGTATGCTATATAAGGATACAGTGCCCAAAAATAATACCGCTGTCGGGAACAAATATCCCGTACTTTTTACTGACCACACCAAGATTAATTTTATCAATGATCCCGCAATACAGGTCAAAAAAATTTCCCCACACCCCATGACAAATCCCCCAAAAATAAAACTAATAATCCCACCAACCATGACCACATTCACCATCAATGAAAGGGGAATAATACCAAAACACCATGACCACATTTCACCCCCACAAGAAAATAAAAATACAAACCCATGCCCACATTCACCATCACATAGTGCTGAAAAATACAGCCTTACTGACCCTGAATATAACCATTACACTCCCACCAATATTCTGCCTCATTGACCATATGGGGTTGATGCATTTTTTCACAGGTTTGAGAACATATAATGATACAGACAAAAACAAAATTTTTTGACTCAAGGTGACTCTTTCTTTGGGGTCATTCCCCTTTTCCAAAACCCCAGATCGCCCCTGACCACTTCCTTTGGCCTGTCCCTGCAGAATTAACCACACAAAAATTTTAGACTCTTTTTTCCACACCCCCCCCTACAATCCACCCCTTTTACAAATCCCAGGGGTAATGGTGGATAGGGGGGTTGGGGCAAAGCAGTGGTCAGTGGGTTTTAGGTGTTTAGATGAGGGTTTTTATTTTGTCTTGAATAGGCCGCGGGGTGGGAAAAGGAGGGAAAAGGCCAGCTTACAACACAATCTCCTGGGGGGGGACAGAAGACAACCCCCAGAATTGGGGTCCATTTTTCCCGCACCCCCCGATGATCAGCACGCCCCTGACCTCGGGGGGAAGGGGATGGGTTAATACTTTGGATGTGTTAGACTAAGTTTAGCATTATTTCTAAACTAAAAATGGTCAAAGGGCCATGTCAGGGAGAGTTTTTTAAATAAAGTGTTTTTATTTTTTTTTATTTTTTTTTTTTTATTTTTTGGGGATAGTAATGGGGATCTGTCAGACCCTATTACTACGCTGGGCTTGGTGTCCCCCTGAGCAGTTTTTTCTCCCCCAAAGGGTACACTAACCCCAGTCACTATTAACTCAATACCCCCAACCCATCGGGGGAGAGCGGGTAACCCTCAGAAGTGGACATATAATGTGAGGGTCCGTATTTTGTGGCTGTGGGCTGGTACTCTTAGAAAGGAAGGGCCAGTATTCATGGACCTTCTATTTTGATAGTATCTGGCTGCCCCTGTCGTTTTACCTTGGCTGGTTAGTAAAAAGGGGGGACCCCACAGTTTTTTTTTTTGAAAATTATTCATTTATTGAGAATTACAAAAATGGGCACCCCCGTAATCATTACAGTGGATCCCATGTGCAAATTTTCAGTAAATAAAAAAATTTTCAGAAAAAAAAACCCCCCCCCCCCAAATTTCCATAAACAGCCAAGGTAAAACCGACAGCGGCACCTGATACTATAAATGGGTAAACCCCTTGTTACTGGTAACTTCCCATTATAAAAATACCAGCCTGCGCTGCTCCAGAAGCACCCTAATTAAGGGTCCGCTCCTGACGGTTAGGCCTTCCCTACCGTGGTGTTTGGGACTGGGGTAACAGTCATGGGGGTTAGTGTCAGCCTTGGGGGAACAAAAAAACCGCCCAAAAGGGCTTTGTTTCCCCCGAACCCCCATTAACACACTGAAAAAAAAAAAAAGGTGGGGGGGTCGGGAGGGGGGGGGCGATATGAGGGGCAGGGTGGGGGAAAAAGGGGGTCAGAGGGGGGGGGGGGGTGAGTGGGGGGCAGGGGGGCCGTTTTTTGGGGGGGAGGGGGGGAGGGGGGCCATTTGGGTGAGCAGGGGGCCGTTTTTGGTGGGGGGGGGGGGGGCCCGGGGGGGAGGGGGCGGGGGTCCATTTGGGGCACACCCCGGGGGGGCTAGGGGGTGTCAGGGAAAAGGGGCCGTTTTGGTGTCAGGGGTGGGGGGAGTGGGGTGGGGGGGGGGGGGCCCTTTGGAGGGGTCACAAAGGGGGGGCGAATGGGTGGAGGAGGGCGTTTGGGGGTCAGGGAGGGGGGGGCCGGGGGGTGGCAAGGGGGGGGGGGGCCGTTTGGGGGTTGGGGGGGGCCGTTGGGGTGGCAGGAAAGGGGGGAAACACTTACCTTAACTTTTGGGCCTCTTCCTCCTCCCGCGCTTGGTCCGCCCCCTAGCTGCAAGGTAGTGAGTGTAGTGAGGGGGTGGGGGCCCGCCCCCTGCAGTCGTGATGTAGGGGGAGAGGTCCTATGCTCTGTTCTGGCCGCATGTAGGGAGAGGACTCCCCCCGACCAGCCCGGGGATTGCAGAACGCTGGGGCGTCCCGGGACGCCAAACAGTGAACGCATACAAGTCCGGGGGTTCAGGGAACATTCTCTTGATCCCCGGGGGCACATCCAAAAAAAAACGGGATAACCCCAGCCTTTCGGGACAAGGGGTCCCAAATCGGGGAAAGTCCGCCCAAACGGACATTGGAA
>JAODAL010070827.1:0-15766 GCA_025379985.1 Phyllomedusa bahiana | reverse complement strand
TGTTTTGTCCCCTGCTGCCTCCTCTGTGCCCCCTGATTGTATTGTGCCCCTGCTGCCTCCTCTGTGCCCCCTGATTGTATTGTGCCCCTGCTGCCTCCTCTGTGCCCCCTGATTGTATTGTGCCCCTGCTGCCTCCTCTGTGCCCCCTGATTGTATTGTGCCCCCTGCTGGATGACCCAGTGTCCAGGAGCGTTACCTCTGAAGTAATGCATGACCCCGGCATCATCTAATGTGATGGCTCCGAACCCCTCATCCGAGCAGCGATCAGCCGATCCTGAGGAGACACCATGGACGGGGATATTTCTGATATGACTGATCATGGAGGGTGGGGGTTGTAGTAAATACCTGGCATCAGCTGCACTTACCCGTCCCGCTGTGCTCGGGGTCTGGAGCTGGGTGCAGGTTTGTGCCAGTGTCATTGTGTTTTCCTTTTATGCTGTAATAGAGCACATGGCAGGTGAATGATGAGACTAGGCCTTGTATGGTGTAAATCACAGCCTGGGGCGTCCTGAATGGGGGTAATAGGGATCAAACCTACCCCAGTGCTCCCACCCTTCCTGGGACTGTCAGTGTGTATGTGATTTTGTCCATCTGCTGGTGCAGTGAGAGCATTTCCTGGGATACCCCCCCCCCCCTCACCTGCAGACAGCAGGACATACAGACATCATGATGACAACAGTGCGTATAAGCGTCAAATTGTGAGTGTATTATAATGTGTACATATGTACCAGTATGTGTGTCACAGTGGGTATGTGTGCATTGCAGTATTAACAGTATGTGTGTGTCACAGATTGTGTATTGTAATGCAGGTGTATCTTTCTGACTGTCACAGTGTGTATATGTGCGACCTAGTGTTTATATGTCTGTGTATTATTGTATATACTTTTATGAGAGTATGTGTGTCACAGTGGGTTTATGTGTGTCATAGTGTTTATATGTCTGTGTATTATTCTATATACATATATGTGAGTATGTGTGTGACAGTGGGTATATGTGAGTCCTCGTGTTTATATATCTGTGTATTATTCTATATACATTTATGAGAGTATGTGTGTCACAGTGGGTATATGTGCGACCTAGTGTTTATATATCTGTGTATTATTCTATATACATTTATGAGAGTATGTGTGTCACAGTGGGTATATGTGCGACCTAGTGTTTATATATCTGTGTATTATTCTATATACATTTAAATGAGAGTATGTGTGTCACAGTGGGTAAATGTGTGTCATAGTGTTTATATCTCTGTGTATTATTCTATATACATTTATGAGAGTATGTGTGTCACAGTGGGTATATCTGTGTCATAGTGTTTATATGTTTATGTATTATTCTATATACATATATGTGAGTATGTGTGTCACAGTGGGTATATGTGCGACCTAGTGTTTATATATCTGTGTATTATTCTATATACATTTATGAGAGTATGTGTGTCACAGTGGGTAAATGTGTGTCATAGTGTTTATATGTCTGTGTATTATTCTATATACATTTATGAGAGTATGTGTGTCACAGTGGGTATATGTGTGTCATAGTGTTTATATGTCTGTGTATTATTCTATATACATTTATGAGAGTATGTGTGTCACAGTGGGTATATCTGTGTCATAGTGTTTATATGTTTATGTATTATTCTATATACATATATGAGAGTAGGTGTGTCACAGGGGGTATATGTGAGACCTAGTGTTTATATATCTGTGTATTATTCTATATACATTTATGAGAGTATGTGTGTCACAGTGGGTATATGTGTGTCATAGTGTTTATATGTCTGTGTATTATTCTATATACATATATGTAAGTATGTGTGTCACAGTGGGTATAATCGTGTCATAGTGTTTATATGTTTATGTATTATTCTATATACATTTATGAGAGTATGTGTGTCACAGTGGGTATATCTGTGTCATAGTGTTTATATGTTTATGTATTATTCTATATACATATATGAGAGTAGGTGTGCCACAGCGGGTATATGTGTGCCGTAGTGTATATTACAGTATTTGTGTTTATCTTATAGTTTGTACATATTTGAGAGTATGTGTCACACTGTTTATGTTTGTAGATATGTCACTGTATATATATATGCAGTATTTGTATGTCTTAATACATGTACATGAAAAAAACAAAGAGAGAAGGTGGCGCTTCCCTAGTGTAACACCGTAAAGATAGTGAAACAAGCACAGTGAGGATAAGTTTTGGACTCAGCTTCCAAGGTTGCGCAATGAACCGAGACACAGAACTCTGTAACGTCTATAACCTTACAAAGGTAGCAGACAGAACACAACAAATACCACAAGATAACAATATAAAAACCTCACAATGATAGTGCAGCAAAAGGTCATTTACAGCAAATGAAAAAATGTGGACGACCCTAAGGTTAGAGATCCCTTATCCTGCAGACAACACGATGCACCAACAAATGAGCTGCAATAAATAGTTCATTCACTAACGGGACAGCACAAAAGGAAGACAAATATTTTATAACATATTATGGCAAAAATGTGTCTCCTCATGTGAAACATTGTAGCAGGTGCGATGGTGGGTGAGAAACGACCCTCAATAAAAGAATTACAACTAGAGATGGGCGAATTGATTCTAACGAAGTGGAATTCATTTAGAATTTCAGGAAAACTTCGGTTCTGAACGAAGTCGAACTTGGGGGTACTTCGTGAATGAAGTGTGCTTTTCATTGATAAAATGGCTGCAAGCACATGGCGCTAACATGGGCAAAGCACTCGGGGAGGAAGAAGGGCATAGCCTGCATGAATGTGCAAGATGAACCCAAAACAGAGACCCGGCGGGATTCTGTGACGTCCACCGCACTATATAAGACCGAGCGCGCCGCTGGGAGCTCACACTCCCTCACTGTACGATCAGGGAAGTTGCTGCCGCTGCTGATTGTTACTGAAGAACTGATTTTTATACAGCGATTTCCTGGGGGGTGCCCTCAGCTTGTCCCCAGAGACTGCTTCTCTTAATGTTCTTTTCTGATTTTTTGGTGTATTGGATCTGAAGTCCAGGGGTTTTGTCCTAGTGCAGCTGCATATACATTCAATATCCAAGTGGGATCTAAGCCAGTTCCTGTTGTATTCATTTAAAGAAACAGCGTTTTTACAATACAAATACCACTTCATTTTTGGCTGCTCAATTCTTTGGTGCAATTTACATCCAGGGGTTAATTAAGCGTTGTTTTCAGCTGGGTGACTCCAAGAAACCGTCCTTTTTCACCGCCAAAAAATATACATTTTTCCTGTAGCCTATTCACAAGCAAAGGTTAATTACAATTTTTTCTCTTGTTGTGTGGCGGAAAAAACACGCCATTGTAACACGCTACAAAGCTCGTAGTTTTTTGGTGGCTCAATTTTTTTGCCAATTTAAAATCAGGGGTTAATTAAGCATTGTTCTGCAGTTGTACTCATAAAAGAAAACTTTCTTTTTCAAACCGCCACAGAAGAAATTCGTAGCCCTAATTCATATCCGAAGGTTTTTAATTAAACCTGTTTGTGCTTTACATTTAGTAAAAAAACACAGAGTTTTTTAACGGCACATACAAGTCAATTTTTCCTGTCCATTTTTGGGGCGCAATTTATATCCAAGGGTTACCAAGCTTGTTACTGGGTTCATTTGGAGTCAAATACAGGAGTATATTTTTTCATATACAGATATCTTCTCAAACATTTTCTGTACATTTAGAACAAACAGTATGTCAGACAGAGAAGTGGCAGGCTCTTCACCTGCGAGTGGCAGAGGCACAAACATTCCTGTACAGGCCCAGGTCGCAGCACAGCAAGGGACGTCGCAGCAGGGGTCACATCGGTTAGGCCACAACTGCCGCTGTCATCCAGCGGCCGTGTGTTGTCCCCCAACCCAATGGTTCTATGATTGGTTGACTAGGTCATCCACTTCCTCCCAGATGACATCTGACAACCCCCAGCCAAGAGTCGGTGGGGAAACCTCAGACACAACCGTTAGTTGGCATGGCCCGGGAGGGGGTCAGCAGCCCTCACCTGTCCTCAACCTGCCTCTGTCCCATCCGGTTCCCTCAGCCCGAGATCTACTATGTGGTCGGGGCTTCAGCGCCACTATAATAGCGAGGATGAAAAATTTTGAGGAGGCAGTCAGCATCGACTTGCAGCGAAGAAATGGGGCCAATATCCCCCTGTCTTGCAGTAGGCGGCAAAGTATAGATGTTAGAGGGGCATGGGAGGTCATGTTGTGAGGGGTCCCGCCTCTGCATACCAAGAAACCCGGGGATGAGGACAGCAGTGACGATGAAACACAAATAGATGATGATGTACCGACCGCACTTGGATCCGGTTTAGGCAAGGGCTTCATCATCGCAGGAGAAGAGGGCGTCAGCTTGGGGCGTCAGGCAGCGGCGCAGCCAGCAAGTGGGTCGTATGGCTGTGAGGTCAGCAGGATAAACAGCAGTGTGAGGTCGGGAGCCAAGCGGCCCCCGGGGTAAAAAAACCCGCTTCGCAGGTCCAAGAAAGTAGCGGCACAGGGGCTCCCGCAAGGCAGCGGCGGCAGTAGTCACTCAGTGCGGGGCGTTGGCGGTATAATCCGATACTCGGCGGTGTGGCAGTTCTTTACTAAGACACCAGAGGAGCCGAATATGGGTATATGTAGAATCTGTAAGCAGAAAGTGAAGCGTGGCCAGGGAGCTAACGTTGGCACCACGGCCCTGCGTCAACACATGCAGCGTCACCATCCGGTGGCCTGGGAGAAACGTGGCTCAGATGTGGTGGTCCATCCTGCCGCCGCAGCAACAGCAGCAGCAGCGCCCAGTGGCACACATTCCATTGCAGCCAGTCAAGGCTCCACCACCTCTGCAGAAGGGAGCTGTTTCTCTTTGACATCATCCTCCCGGGCCAGATGCTCCTGCTCCTCGCTACTCATGCGCCCAAGCGGTCGTTCAGCGAGGCATTGCAAAGAGACAACAGTATGCGTCCAACCATCCTAAGGTGCAGCAGCTGACCGTGCTCCTGTCCAAGTTGTTGGTACTGCAGTCCCTCCCTTTCCAAATGGTGGACTCTGCACCGTTCAGAGAACTAATGGCTTGTGCCGAGCCGAGATGGAGAGTTCCAAGCCGTAATTTCTTTTCCAAAAAGGCAGCACTTCATAAATATGTAGAACAGAAGGTGGGCCAGTCCTTAAGCTTATCGGTTTGTTCCAAGTTGCATGGCAGCACGGACGTCTGGAGCTGTAACTACGGTCAGGGCCAGTACATGTCCTTTACGGCCCAGGCACACCAACAACTTGGACAGGAGACACCGCTTTCTCCTCCACGCTGTCAAACTGTGGCTCCTGCGCCAATGTCCGCCTCCTCCTCCTCCACCACCACCACCATCTCAGCCTCCACAAGTACTGCTCCATCATACCACCTGTGTAGGGCACAGCGGTGTCACGCAGTTCTACACCTGGCTTGCCTCGGCGAACGAAGTCATACAGGGGAGGAACTGCTCCGCGTCATGCAGCAAGAAATCGATGTTGGCTTTTCTCCGCGCCAACTGCAAAAACGGAACCATGGTGACGGAAATTGGGAGGAACATGGTGTCTGCCGCACCGAGGAGGGATGGGCCATGCCCCTGCAGGCGCACGTGTTCCAATCTGGTTGTGAAAAGGTTCCTGAAGTCTTCCACAGATCTTCAAAGAATCTGAAAATGGCCAGGGAAAAGTGCCCTGCACTTCATCCATTCCTACAAAGCCAGGAAACACCCTCCTCGAGTTGCAGTGGCAGAACGGCCTCCCCCAAACACACTCTGATATGCGATTTTCCACCCATTGGAATTCCAGCCTGCACAGTTGGACCGACTGTATGAACAGAGAAAGGCCATTAACGATTTTTGATGATCCAGGCAGACAGAAAATACTCCCCTGTGTAACTTTGATGTCAGCCAGTGGCAGCTCATGCGTGACACCTGCCGTTGTTGAGCCATTCGAGAGGCGACGTTATATGTCAGTCGCCAGGACTACGGGATGAAATAACGTCATTCCACTGCTTCATGTCCTGGGAAAAGATTCTGAAAAATCTGTCTGGGCAGGGGTCTGGAGACGTGGGGACACATCTCGTGGCCACATGAGTCCGCTGGGGACTGAAAGGAGGAGGAGGAGAGGACATTGGAGCAGAAGCATTGTCTGGTGAAATGAGTGGATTTTCTACCCAGGTGACAAGAGAGGAGGAGCAGGAGCAGCTGGAGGGGGTGGATGGAGATGAGGAAGACGAGGCAGATCACCCCCAAGCACCGTGGCTTATACAGTGGAAATGGAGGCAGGGAGCCCCTCGAGTCACTTGTGCAGACGGCCCGCAGCATGCTGAAATTTGCCTGGCTAGTGACAGCCGAAAGTCAGCATCCGGCAGAGGATACTTCTGGCTTCCCCCCTTTTGGACCCGTCCCCCCCCAAAAAAGGGGACCCCTTTTTCCCCAGTTTGAGAGGGGGGACAAATTTAAAAACTATAGGGAAATCCCCAAAATCAGTTGGCCCTCCCTAGTGGGGAACGCCCTCCTTTTACAGGTCTGACCGGGGGGGTTCCTCACGCTCACTACTACAGCGCGGCGCTGGGGAGAAGGGGGGGGGTAGGAGCATCCCAAACTCCATCACAGCAACCTAATCTGGAGTCACTGATGAGAGTTTCCTTCACCCCCTAGTGGGGAGGTTCGTCAGCAGCATCAGCCAACCTGGACATCCCAAAAAACCAACGGTGGGGCCCTTGGACAGCCTCTGCCACCCCATTAAAAGATCCGCGGACTACTGGAGCCAAACTGGATGTTGGCCGAACTTGCCGAGTTTGCAGTGGAGAAAGCTGCCCCGCCCGCCCTATGTGGCACAAGGGTCCCTTTCAAGCACGGGGCCATCGTTCCCCCCAAGGGGAACCCCTTTTTCCACGGGGAAAAGTGGGAAAGACTGACCTTGTAAAGAAAAAGGCGGGATCGGGCCCGGATTTCCACACACCCCAAACCTTAGGCGCCAGACTACCAGCCTGACCCTCACCCAAATGTGAAAATGATCTGGGTTCAAAATACCGCCTCACCCCAATTCTGATGCCGCCACCCACCGTGCCACACTCGCTGACAGTTTCCCCCTTCCTACCACCATCTTACCAGGGACTGGGGATTGCCCCAACCCCAAACCGTCTTGTGCCACCATGACCTCATCTGCTGCGCTGTTGCGGTGCCGTGACATCCCAATGTGTCACTGGCCACCTCTACCTCATCTTTGCTCCTGCCCCCGTCACCTCAGATCTGTCATTTTGCCCCCTGTTCCTACCCTTTTTTTTGCCCCCTCAGAAGTCATTGGCCACTTCTGCCTCAGCTGCGCTGGGCGCTGCCGTGCCTCCACACGTTCATTGTGCCACTGTCTGACCTCAGCGGCGCCCTCCCTCCACTCTCGTCATTGTGCCACCTGTGGGCCCACCCTTTTTTTTCCCCCCCCAGAATGAGAAATTGGGCCACTGCCTGACCTCCCGCTGCTGCGCCGACCTCCCACGGCATTGTGCCCCTGTGGGCCCGCTACTGTTTTGCCACCCCCAGAATGTCATTTTCCACTGCCTGACCTCATGCTGCTGTTGTAAGGCTTGTGCACCGTGTCCTCCCAAAATCCGTGTCATTGTGCCACTGCCTGCCCTCATACTGCTGCGCCTGACCTCCCATTTGTATTTCCCACTCTGTGGCCTTTCCTTTTTTTGCCACCTCCAAAAATGTCATTGTGCCACTCCTTTTGACCTCATTCTGCTCCCACCCGTCACCTCCACACTCTGTCACTAATGTTGCCACCTGAGCTCCCAGCTTGTTTTTTCCAGCTTTCCTGGCATGACTTTATCAGGCTACATTCCCCTTCAGTTTTTGGTCATTTTTGCCCTCTTAAGTGCCCAGGGAATTTTATAGTGAAGCAATTCTAAGAGCGGCGGCAGTCATGTGCGTGTCATACTAAAACACAACATTGTATGAAGACCAAACCAAGCTCCCTCTGCATATTTAAGCATGGCACAACTTTTCTACAGCACCCTTGCAGGCTCTGTGCAGCCTGGAAATAGCCGCTTTTTAACCTGATTCGTGCCGAAGTAAATGAATTTTGTCGGAAAATTCGGCGAAGTGACCGAATCGAATTTTTGAGAAATTCGCCCATCTCTAATTACAACGCAACAAATCACCTTTCATGTAACCCCGAGGTTTGGCTGCACTGAGTCTGAATCTAAAATCTCTTTAGTTTCCCATCTGGGACTTGTAATATTAATGGATTTTATATCTTTATTGTGAATTTCTGTGCAGTGACGTGAAACACAATGATAAATCTCCCCTCTTTTTATACAGGCTCTGTGTGCATGCACAGTATGTGTCGTTCTTCCAACATGATGCAACTTACAGACACAGCTTATTAGATAAATTACATTTAATATTTCCTCTAATCTAAGCTGTAAAAGTCGATGTATGAGAGCATATGTGCCACAGCAGGTATATGTGTATCAGTGTGTATACATGTGTGTATATTAATGTATGTATATGTGTGAGCATATGTGTGCCACAGTGGGTATATGTGTATCACAGTGTTTGTAGTAGAACCCAGCAGTCTCCATCCCCTCTATATAAAGCCCCATCTGCAGGTTTCTCCCTCCCTCTATATAAAGCCGCATCTGCAGGTTTCTCCTTCCGTCTATATAAAGCCCCATCTGCAGGTTTCTCCTCCCTCTATATAAAGCCCCATCTTCAGGTTCTTCCCTCCCCTCTATATAAAGCCCTATTTGCAGGTTTCTCCTTCCCCCCTATATAAAGCCCCATCTGCAGGTTTCTCTCTCCCTCTATATAAAGCCCCATCTGCAGGTTTCTCCTCCCTCTATATAAAGCCCATCTGCGGGTTTTTCTCCAACCCCTCTATATAAACCCCCATCGCGGGTTCTCTCTCCCCCCTATATAAAGCCCTATCTCCCAGGTTTCTCTCCTCCCTCTATATAAAGCCCCATCTGAGGTTTCTCCATCCCCTCTAATATAAAGCCCCATCTGCAGGTTTCTCCTTCCCCTCTATATCGCCCCATCTGCTGGTTTCTCTCTCCCTCTATATAAAGCCCCATCTGCAGGTTTCTCCCTCCCTCTATATAAAGCCCCATTTGCAGGTTTCTCCCTCTATATAAAGCCCCATCTGCAGGTTTCTCCCTCCCTCTATATAAAGCTCCATCTGCAGGTTTTTCTCTCTGACATGAAATCAGAATAAACCTTCCCCGTTTTAGGTCAATTAGGAACCAAAATTATTTCTATTCCCCAAATGTAGAATAATGAAAGGGAGAATTTTTAAGGCATTTTTATTACTTTCTGCAAAGTCAGAAGTTTCCATACACTGGGATGACTCCGCCTTTACACAATCTGGGACCGCCTATATGATGAGGTCAGGGCTTTGGAAGCTTCTGATAGGTTTATTGGCAACATCTGAGTTAATTAGAGACACAGCTGTGGATGTATTTTATAGCACACCAGAAACACACTACTTCTGTGTGTAACATCATGGGAAAGTCTAAAGAAATCAGCCAAGATATCAGGAAGAGAATTGTGGACTTGCACAAGTCTGGATCATCCTTGGGTGCAATTTCCAGATACCTGAAGGGGCCTCATTCATCTGCACAAACAATTATACACAAGTACAAACAAGATGGGAATGTCCGGCCATCATACCGCTCAGGAAGGAGACGGGTTCTGTGTCTCAGAGATGAATGTGCTTTGGTGCAACATGTGCATATCAACCCAAGAACAAAAGCAAAAGACCTTGTAAAGATACTGGTGGAAGCTGGTAAGATTGTGGCATTATCCACACTGAAAAAAGTATTGTATCTGCCAGGAAGAAGCCATTACTCCAAACGGGACATGTAAAAGCCAAATTAATGTTTGCAAATGCACAAGAACAAAGACCTACATTTCTGGAGACTTGTCCTGTGGTCTAAAATTGAAACTAAAATGTAACTGTTTGGCCACAATGAACATTTACATTTTGAGGAAAAAGGGAGAAGCTTGGAAGACTAAGAACACCATCCCAACTGTGAAACACGGGGGTGACAGCATCTTGTTGGGGGTTGTTTTGCTGCAGGTGGGACTGGTGCACTTCACAAAATAAATGGCATCATGAGGATAGAAGATAATGTGGCAATACTGAAGCAACATCTCAAGACATCAGCCAGGAAGTTAAAGCTTGGGCAGAAATGGGTCTTCCAAATGGGCAATGACCCAAAGCTACTGCCAAACTGGTAACCAAGTGGCTTAAGGAGAACAAGTCAATGTTTTGGAGCGGCCGTCACAAAGCACTGATCTCATCCTATTAGAAATGTATGGGCAAAGCTGAAAAGGCCAGAGCGAGCAAGACGACCCCCACACATGGCCCTCAAAAGGAAAAAACCAGTTCTGTCAGTTCTGTCCCACCAACTATTGTGAGAAGCTTGTGGAAGGATCCAGAACATTTGACCCAAGTCCTACAGTTTAAGGGGAAAGCCACCAAATACTAATGAAATGGAGGAAACTTCTGATTTTACAGAAAGTGATAAAAATGCCTTAAAAATTCTCCCTCTCATTATTCTGCATTTGGGGAACAGAAATAATTTTGGCTCCTAATTGACCTAAAACGGGGAAGGTTTAATCTTTTTATATAGTGGATGGAAACTGCTGGGTTCAACTGTATATCAAAGCGCCAGGTTTATCTTTCTTTTATCATTTGCCTAAACTGCATAAGTCCTTGACTCCCCCCCCCCCTGGGAGGCCTATTATATCAGGAATCAATTCACCGACAGGCCAACTATCGCATTATTTGGAACTCTTTATACAACCGTATGTGGTATCTTTAGCGAGCTAACAAATGAGTCAGACCAGTGATAAAAACGTTTGTTTGGAGATCTCACCGGGGGGAAAAATTGTACCCGTAATTTTGCTTTTTCTGCATTTTACTTAAACATATCCCATTCCCGTAGTATGCAATATGTTGAAGAATCGCTCAGGGGGGAACCTGAAATTTATTCTGTAAAATTATCTTTTCTTTCACAGGGTTTAAAGTTTATTTTAAAAAAATACAACTGTTTTCTATACAATAACACCACCTACAGGCAGACCCGAGGAACCGCAATGGGGACGCGGCCTCACCGCCCGATGCAAACATCTAAATGGTCATTTTTGAATGTGAATACATTTATTTCCGTTTGTCTCTATGCAGGAGATTTATTGATGATCCCTATATTGTTTGTTAGGGCCCCTGTGCTTGTTCCCTACTTTGAAAGCCACCTTAATTCCAACGATTGGGGAATTTCTTTCGTGGTTATTTCCATCTCTAGGAACATAGAATCTCCATTCAAGATCAGACATTTGTCCCATCCACTCATAAATCTGTGGCTCAAAACATTCCCTCCACTTCCATAGAGGTCACTATCGACCATGGAAGAAGAACGCCTGCTACAGATGGTTTAGGAGACTTAGAAAAAACTGTTCAGAACAATCTAAGTTCATGGAGCAACAAAATGTATTTCTCAAAGATTCCAGGAGAACAAATCCCCATCCGGTCTTCTCCAGGACGCGGCCGATAGTGGTCTCCCTGCATGACGCCTCTCTGTGAATCCATCCGATCCCTCTTTCCAAAAGAAAAGAGTTTAAGGGGAAGGAACCATTAATTATTGTTTCTTTAGTACTCAGTTTCTGCAGGCATGGGTGAGGCCTCAGAGGGTGTGTGCAGACCAGAGTGAGGTATATGCATGCACGGATGAGGCCTCAGAGGGTGTGTCCAGACCCTAGTGAGGTGTATGCATGGATGAGGCCTCAGAGGGTGTGTGCAGACCAGAGTGAGGTGCATGCATGGATGAGGCCTCAGAGGGGGTGTGCAGACCAGAGTGAGGTGTATGCATGGATGAGGCCTCAGAGGGTGTCTGCAGACCTTAGTGAGAGGTATGCATGGATGTGGCCTCAGAGGGGGTGTTTCAAGACCCTGGGTGAGGTGGTATGCATGGATGAGACCTCAGAGGGTGTGTGCAGACCCTGGTGAGGTGTATGCATGGATGAGGCCTCAGAGGGTGTGTGCAGACCCTAGTGAGGTGTATGCATGGATGAGGCCTCAGAGGGTGTGTGCAGACCCTAGTGAGGTGTATGCATGGATGAGGCCTCAGAGGGTGTGTGCAGACCCTAGTGAGGTGTATGCATGGATGAGGCCTCAGAGGGTGTGTGCAGACCAGAGTGAGGTGTGTGCATGGATGAGGCCTCAGAGGGTGTGTGCAGACCCTAGTGAGGTGTCTGCATGGATGAGGCCTCAGAGGGTGTGTGCAGACCCTAGTGAGGTGCATGCATGGATGAGGCCTCAGAGGGTGTGTCCAGACCCTAGTGAGGTGGATGCATAGGTGAGGCCTCAGAGGGTGTGCAGACCCTAGTAAGGTGTATGCATGGATGAGGCCTCAGAGGGTGTGTGCAGACCCTGGTGGGGTGTGTGCATGCATGGATGAGGCCTCAGAGGGTGTGTCCAGACCCTAGTGAGGGGTATGCATGGATGAGGCCTCAGAGGGTGTGTCCAGACCCTAGTGAGGTGTATGCATGGATGAGGCCTCAGAGCATACATGCCAACTCTCCCGTTTTTGGCGGGGGGGGTCCCGCTATTTGGGGTCCCCCCGCCCTCCCGGCAGAGTTGGCATTCCTCCCGCCGCCAGCAGGCGGGGGGGGGTTCTTTAAATGGCCGCGGCGACAGGTAGCGCTAGTGCCACTCTTGCGCCGCCGGCCCCCGCTCCTACGCGGGGAAGCGGGCCGCGCGCCGCTTCACCCCCCGGAGTTTGCTGTCAGGGAGGGGGCAGAGGACTTCCCTCCTCCCTTGTTGTACGCGCCCCCCCGATGTGCGCCGTACAAAACAGGTCAGGGTTTTGCAGGGGGGTTTGACGCGCGGCTGCACCCCACCCCCCCTGCTCAGAGAGATCGGCCGGGGGAGCTGCAGGAGCCTGGTGGGGGTGAGTGACTTTTTTTTTTTATTTTTATTAGTTATAGGGGGGGGCTCTACCTGGCTTACAGAGGGGGCTCTACCTGGCTTCAGAGGGGGCCTACCTGGATAACAGGGGGGGCTCTACCTGGTAAAAGGGGGGCAACTACCTGGTTTACAGGGGGGGGCTCTCCTGGCTTACGGGGGGGGTCTACCGGGCTTACAGAGGGGGGCAACAACCTGGCTTACAGAGGGGGGCTCTACCGGGAAACAGAGGGGGGCTCTCCTGGAAAACAGAGGGGGCAACTACCTGGCTTACAGAGGGGGGCTCTACCGGGCTTACGAGGGGGCAAATCCTGGCTTACAGAGGGGGGGCAAATACCTGGCTAACAGGGGGGGCTCTACTGGTTTACACGGGGGGAACTACCGGGGTTAAAAGGGGGGGGGGCTCTACCTGGCTTACAGAGGGGGGCAACTCCCTGGTTTACGAGGGGGCTCTACCTGGCTTACAGAGGGGGGCAACTCCCTGGCTTCAAGGGGGGGCATCTCCCCGGTCAAAGGGGAACTCCCGGGCTTTTAAAGGGGGATACCTGGTTTCTAAAGGGGGGCAACTACCTGGTACTAAGGGGGCAACTCCGGGCTTCAAAAGGGGGGCATCTACCGGCAAACAAAGGGGGCTCAAATCCTAAAAGGGGGGCATCTCCCTCCGTAAGGGGGCACTCCCCGGTTTGGGGGGCTACTACCTGGCTTAAGGGGCATCTCCCTGGCATTCTTTTTAAGCCATTATGCAGTTAGGGAGTGGGGGGGGTTTTTTAAGGGCGTGGGGACATTAAAAAATGGGGGTGTCCGCAAATCCTCAGAGGGTGTACGCGGGAAAATGAGGTGTATGCACAGAAGGCCTCAGAGGGGGGTGTGCAGCCCTGGTGGGGTTTATGCATGGATGAGGCCCCAGAGGGGGGTGCAGCCAGAGTGAGGGGGATGCAAATTGGTGAGGCCTAGAGGGTGTGCAACCAAAGTGGGTGTTCTGATAAAGGCCTCAGGGGTTGAGACCAGAGAGGGGGGATGCATGGATGAACCTCAGAGGGGCTGCAGACCCTAGGAAAAGTGTATGCATGGATGAGGCCACAGAGGGTGTGTGCAGACCCTATGAGGTGTGTGCATGGTGAGGCCTCAGAGGGTGTGTGCAGACTCTAGGAGGGGGATGCATAGTTTAGGCCTCAGAGTGTGTGCAGACCCGAGGAGGTGTGTGCAGGATGAGGCCCAGAGGGGTTTGTGCAGACCAGAGGAGGTGTGTGCAGGGTGAGGGCCCCAGAGGGGTGTCCCGACCCTGGGGAGTGTATGCGTGGATGAGGTCAAGGGGGTCCAGACCCTGTGAGGTGTATGCGTGGATGAGGCCTCAGAGGGTGTGTCCCGACCCCGGTGGGTGATCATGGATGAGGCCTCAGAGGGGGTGGGGCAGACCCCAGTGAGGTGTGTGCATGGGTGAGGCCTCAAGGGTGGTGCGACCAGGGGTTTAGGTTTGCCGGGATGAGGCCTCAGAGGGTGTGTCAACCCTGGTGAGGTTGTTTTGCATGGATGAGGCCCAAGGGTGTGTGCAGACCAAGTGAAGGTGTGTGCATGTGAGGGGCCTCAGAGGGTGTGTCCAGACCCCAGTGAGGTTTTTTATGATGAGGCCCCAGAGGGGTGTGTGCAGACCCTAGAGAGGGATGCATGGGTGAGGGCCCCAAGGGGGTGTCCGACCCTATGAGGGATGCATAGGTGAGGGTCAGAGGGTTGCAGACCCTATAAGGTTTTGGGGGGGGGTTTAAAGGGGGGGGGTGGTAAAGGGGAAAGGGCCCCAGAGGGTTGTCCCCGACCGTGGGGGTATCATGATGAGGCCTCAGAGGTGGGTCCAGACTCTAGGAGGGGTATGCATGGATGAGGGCCTCAGAGCATACATGCCAACTCTCCCCTTTTTTTTGGCGGGGGGGGTCCCGTAAATTGGGTCCCCCCCCCCTCCCGGGCAGAGTTGGCTTCCCCCGCCGCCAGCAGGGAGCGGGGGTTTTTTTTAAATGGCCGCGGCGACAGAAGCGCTATTCGACCTTGCCCGCGGGCCGCTCCTACAGGCGGGTGAAGCGGCCGCTGCGCCCGCTTCACCGCCCGGGGGTTTGCTTGCAAAAGGGGGGGGCGGGATCGTTCCCTCCTCCCCCGTATGTACACGCCGGCCGATGTGCGCCGTACATACAGGGGCATGTTGCAGGGGGGGTGACGCGCGGCTGCACTCCCATCCCCCGCGTCACTGAGGAGAACGGCCGGACTGCAGGACCTGGTGAGGTAGTGACTTTTATTATTTTTTTTTTTTAGTTAAGGGGGGGGTCTACCTGGTTAAAGGGGGCTCTACCCGGCTTACAGAGGGGGGCTCTACCTGGATAACAGAGGGGGGCCCCACCCGGGTAAAGAGGGGGCAAACCGGCTTACAGAGGGGGGCTCTACCTTTGGGTTACAGAGGGGGGCAACTACCTGGCTTAAAGAGGGGGGGTCTACTGGCTTACACAGGGGGGCAAAATACCTGGCTTACAGAGGGGGGGCTCTACCTGGGTTTCAGAGGGGGCAAACCCCGGTTTACAGAGGGGGGTCACCTGCTTCAGAGGGGGGGCAATACATGCTATCAATGGGGGGACTACCCTGGCTACCAATGGGGGCAACTACCTGGCTTTTTATGGTGCAACTACCTGGCTTCTAAAAAAGGGGGGAACTACCCGGCTACTAAAGGGGGCAACTACCCGGCTTCCTAAAAAAGGGGCATCTACCCGGCTAACAAAGGGGGGACTACTCGGCTACAAGGGGGGAATCTACCTGCCTGTAA
>JAODAL010070826.1:0-15767 GCA_025379985.1 Phyllomedusa bahiana | reverse complement strand
GGGAGAGTTAGGCAGGGAAAAAATGTTATGTTTTCCATTGTAGAATTCTGTTGCAGTCTGTTTCTGCTGTGTGTGGAGAGAAAAAATTGCTACGGCCCTTAACTCTGAGTCAGGCAGGGATCAAACAAATTGTGCTATTTCCTGATTGTCAGCCTTCAGTGTAATTCTATTATTCTGCTGTATAAGTGAAAAATGTGACGGTCCCTTACTTTGATTTGAGAGACACAGCTCTGTGAATTTGAGGGGGTGTGCGAATGTAAATGAGCTCTCAGCTAGTGAATGCAAGGAGAAGGGGTCCGGAGGGATTCGACCGGACTGGATATCAGTGTAAACAAAAACACAAGATAAGGATACTGTGAATACAAGACAGCTTTGCTAATGACATCCAATTGAAAAGTTGTTGTTTTCACTGTCCTCTTATTCTGAAGACCATTTAATGAAATGATAAAACCCCTTTAATGACAGACTGTCCTGTGAAGCCAGAACACTCTAATACCTAAGGCAAGTAGGAGGCTACCCTTAGAAAAGTTCCTAGTTTCATAAGATCACCATACCCAACAGACTGACTTCTTCTTGGTCCTGCTTTAAAGTGCAAGCTGCTTTAAATTCAGGAATTGCTGCCAACTTCCTAAATCTGGCTTTGGTCTCCAGGTACTAGATTCTTGCAAAGCAACGAGACAAAAATGTTCTCTTCTGTGCAAGGAACTACAAGAGATCTTCTGTTCCTTTAATCCTGCAGTTAGGGGCACTCCATAAAGAACAAATCTTTTTTTATTTCATAATTCCATCTGTTTTTTCAGTCTGGGTATACTCTAACTTCAGTAACACACCAGCCATTGACATGAATACTCTATAAGATAACTAACTACCTCCATCTCTGCCTGTCTGTCATATGCCACCATTGTTTTGTTCTATTGATCAGAGTGAGCTTGACCTACCTGAACAATATATTCAGTAAGCAACAGGCAGAAACCCTCTAATCATACGATACACCTGCTTTCAAGTGTTATTAGTGTTTCAGGGTCTATTCTTCATCCCTTCCTGAAATTGATGCATTTATAAATCGGGTTTTCTGTACAAGTCATCACATCTCTCCTCCTAGAGTTGATTTCTTTTTTTATTGAGAAATGGACTGAACTCTTCCTACCTGCGTAGATTATCATGGCCTCAATAGAGCATAGAATTTATGAGGGAGATGAATGGAAGACTGTGTTCAATAGTCAGGGACAGACATTTTGAGTATTTGGTCATGCCTTATAGTCTCAATAATGGTCCAGTCTTCTTCCAAGAGTTCATCAACAATGTAACATAACCTACCTTACAGTATGTTTGTGTTGTGTTCTACCTGGATAAAATTCAGGGTCTCTGAGAAAACAATCTGTTTGTCAAATTAAAAAAAGTACCTTTGAGGCAAGACTTATTTGCCTTTCTCTGGGGGTAATATTTAACCAATATCAAATTCACCCAGCTAAGAACAGTAGTCTCTCCCCAGAGCCTGAATACCATCAAACAAATAGGGTATCAGAAGTCAAATTGAATTATACATAATTATATGGTCATGTAGAAAGCATTAAGCAAATTCTGCTATTCTTCATTAGGAACCTTGTTTTTCCTCAGCAGTATTTTTATTATAGTTTTCAGAGTATACCAAGGTCATACTATGATCACATGAGAGACTCCATTCAGACTACATTGTTCTTTTTAGCATATTGACAGCATCCTAAATGGTCTCTTTCTGGTCTTACATTCCCAAAGGGCACTCACAGCCAATGTTTCTCCTACACATTTGAAGAAAGAGGAAAAATGTTTTGGGTGTAGCCACAGCACAAATTTAGAAAAAATGTCGGCAGAAAGTGCCAATCTCCTAGTTTCCTGCCTGGAAACAGGGCCGCTGTACAGGGGGTACAGCCGGTACTCCTGTACGGGGCCCGGTGGAATAAGTTGGCCTGCTGCAAGCCCCCTTATTCCTCATGATAGAGCGGGGCCCGGCGGCGCAGCCGCCGGACCAGGCTCGGACTGGCCCACAGTGTGGGCCCCGTGCCCCTGTGGGCCCCGGAGGTAGTGCCGCCGCTCCCCGGGGCCCGTCCGCCGCATCTGGTCTCTGCACGGGAGATGTCCTCCACTCCCAGGGCTGCGCGGTGTCAGCGGAGCACAGCGCCACTATAGTTCCGCTCCGCTGATCGCCCTGGCAGGCTGAAGGCGTTAGGCCTTAACCCTGCCAGGCGCTGGCCCCTACTGCTGACGTAGGCACGCGGTGACGTCAAATCACCGCGCCGCCTATGCAGGGCGCCAGTAGAAGCCGGCGGGAAGCGTCCAGGAGCGTCCAGGAGCGGGAGCGAGAGGAGGTAATTGGTTTTTTTTTTTGTTGTTTTATTTTTAATATTTTTATATATATATATATATTTATAATTTATATATTTATATATTATATAATATATATTAGCGGGCATTGGCTACCCAACTCTAAAGGGGGGGCCTGGGCTACATAACTTAAAGGGGGGCCCTCGCCTACCTAACTCTAAAGGGCGCCTGATCTACCTAAACATAAAGGGGTTCTGGCTAAACCCGACTCTACAGGGGCCTGGTTACCTAAACTTAACGGGGCCCTGGGGCTACCCAACTCTAAAGGGGGCCTGGCTACCTAATCTACAGGGGCCCTGGCTACTAACTCTAAGGGGGGGCCTTGGCTACCTAACTCTAAAGGGGCCCTGGCTACCTAACTCTAAAGGGGGCCCTGTCTGTATAACCCAAAAGGGGGCCCTGGCTACCTAATTTTAAAGGGGGCCTGGCTACCTAACTCTAAAGGGAGCCATGGCTTTCCTAACTCTAAAGGGGGCCATGGCTACCTTTAAAACTAAGGGGCCCCGGTACCTAACCCAAAAGGGGGCCTTGGCTACTAATCTAAAGGGGGCCTGGCTACCTAACCAAAAGGGGGCCCTGGCTACCCGACTCTACAGGGGCCCTGGTTACCTAATCTTTAAAAAGGGGGCCCTGGCTACCCAACTTAAAGGGTGCCTGGCTACCTAACTCTAAAGGGGGCCTGGCTACCTAACTCTAAGGGGGCCCTGGCTACCTAACTCTACAGGGGCCCTGGCTATCTAACTCTAAAGGGGGCCCTAACTACCTGACTCTAAAGGGGCCCTGGCTACCTAAACATAAAGGGGGCCCTGGCTACCTGACTCTAAAGGGGGCCCTGACTACCTAACTCTACGGTTAGATTCAGTGAATCAGAAGTAAATTGAGGATTTGTTACAACCAATAGAGGGCGCAGTGAGCTTCCCAGCTCCTTTCCATAATGCCTTGTGATATGCAGATGCTTAGAAATGGGGTAAAAGGCAATCAAAACATACACACCCTTAAAAGGTGCTCTCACAAGGAGAGATTTTCCCCTTCTCTCAGCCACTCATTGCCTCCCCAGTCAAGCCCGTATCGCTCTGCTCTCACTGTTGAGGGGAAAAACCCCGAAATGGGTTGTATGTAGATGGCAATTTTTGGCTTGACTAATATTCCTTTTTGCTTCTCAAAGATTCAGTGAATCAGAAGTAAATTGAGGATTTGTTACAACCAACAGCGGGCGCAGTGAGCTTCCCAGCTCCTTTCCCATAATGCCTTGTGATATGCAAATGCTTAGTAGTGGGCTAAAAGGCAATCAGAACACTACACACCTTAACTGGTGCTCTTCATAAGGAGAGATGTTCCCATTCTCTCAGCCACTCATTGCCTCCCACCCAGTCAAGCCAGTATCGCTCTGCTCTACACTGATGAGGGGAAAAACCCCGAAACGGTGGTATGTAGATGAGCAATATTGGCTTGACTAATATTCTTTTTTGCTTCTCAAAGATTCAGTGAATCAGAAGTAAATTGAGGATTTGTTACAACCAATAGAGAGCGCAGTGAGCTTCCCAGCTTTCTACAAGGTCAGTATGCTCCAATGCACAATCAATGTCCAGTCACATATGGATACTTTAGTTATCTTCCCCCATTGTCAATTGCCTCACCAATACTGATGTATATGTCTCTTATCCATGCAAAGCTGTTTGTTTGTTTAGTGTTTCTTGGTATTCATTTTCCAGAATCTATTTATGTGATACATAGGGATTTATTTTCATGTAATTTGTTTTTTTAATTAATCATTTCTATTTTTGTGATTTTTGTGATATTTGGGAAAATGTTTAAAAACATTTTGAGAGCACTTAAATACCTTTTAATGTGCCTTCCCCTCCTGTTACAGTAGCTGTGTTTTGGGCTGTTGGTAGCTTTCTTTGTTATTTTATTTTGTATGGTGTATTTTTTATTGTTTTGTATTGATTAATTTACTTTCCACACTATGCTCCACATAAGACTAAAAAGTATCATTTGTATTTTTAACGCTGAATTCTACTATAATAGGGGCTAACACATTAGCAACTGATCTGTGCCTTATAAGACCCAGCATAGTTGTCTTGAAATATATACTATGTGCTCATGAAGTGCTACATATACACAGATTGGAAAGGCACAAGTGGTAATAAATGGCCTCTGCATTCTCTCTGTAGAGTTTGTGAATAAGCATGCTATATTTTTATCATTTTAAATTGCATTACTACTGTAAATGCTATTCTTTAAATTTGAGGTTCAAAGAATAGGTAGAAAAAGTGAACTCAGGATAAATATAAACTAGTTTTATTCTATACTGAATAGGGGTCATGCAGTTGGTGGATCTGCAGGGTCACCGTGAGAGATGGTGCAAATCACGCCAGGGAGCAGAGTCTAAGAAGCCCCTCCAGCAATCACAGAAGCCCGCAGTAAGGTGGGTTGGACTTGGCTGCGGGGGACTCCCAGGTCGCTACCTGTGACATGGCCGCTTGCGGTGACAGTCAAAGTGCCAGGCATAGATGCCAGGTCATCAGCAGGTACTGCAGAAGGTAATAGTCTGGCGTGGTGGCAGGTACAACAGCAAAAATAACTGAAACCAAGTGGCAGCAAATGTACAGCAACACAGAGGTCAGGATCAATGTAGGAACATCAACAAACTGACACTGAGCGCAGGCAGAAAGTTCCTTAAGTCCCTGGATGTTGCCTGGCATTGGCCATGTAATTAGGTACTGGTCCTTTTAAATATGAGAGAGGTGTGCATGCACATATGTCACAGGCAGGAGATGGGAGCAAAGCAGGAGCACAGAGAGTCGACGGTGGCATGGGGTCCATGCAGAGAGCGCCGACATGAGTATGCCAGTCAGAAACCGTGGTGTGCATTGTGACATATAATAATTAAAAAAAGTCTTGGACAGGCTGCAGAAGTGGATGACAAATATAGAAGAAGTCACCACCACTACATGCAGAAGACCAAGCTAGTCAGGCTCTTCCTTAAAAAAAAGGAGTGCAATTTTTTTTTTCCATATGTATCTGCAGCTTTACACTGACTGTCCTGTGTGTATACTATGTACATACACACACTTTCCTTAAGTCACAATTGCTATTTATTATTTTTATGGTGCTTGGAGCAACTCATCTGACCTACATTTCATTAATATTACACACCTAGATCATTGTGTACATCTATGACAGTTTTTCACACTTGTGTAGTTAATTAATCTTATTCTGTTTGACATATTTTGTTTGGCGCAGAGAATACTTTGTTCCTTTGGCTTAGCTCACAAAAAGAGGCTATAGAACATAATCATGCTTTGATGTATTTCCAAGTTAATTACACGGACAACATGGCTAGTCGAGTAAACACTACTTCTCTTTCATCTTGTTCCTGTCAGCTCTCTTATTAAGATTCCTACAACATTTTGTAACCCTATTTGCAGTATATCCATTTAAAAAGATTTAAAACAATACTTGGAAGTAGCAGACACACCATATTACAAGGCAGTCCCTTGTAAAAATGACAGTATTTACAGAAAATTAGACAGCTTTGACTATTGTGATTATACACTAACTGTAATGATATAAAACACTGAAGTTAGACACTAAATCAATATGTTTTATGGTTACTGTATACAATAGACAGTTTTTGGAAAAATATATATTGTTTCTCTAAAATCTACATATTGGTAGCACATTTGGTAATAGGTAAAATCAAAGAACAGTAAATTTTCTTTAAACCAGAGACCTTATATATCATGATTTTAATTGGAGAGAAGTGAATCTGTGTTTTGTTAGTGTTTATATTTTCTATTGAAGAGTCATATTTCCATTATACAAGACAATAATAAGAAATAATAAAGTGTATTAGAGCATAAGAGGTAATTTGGGTTACTTACCTTTTTAACCTTTAAATAGTTAATATAGATTTCAGCCACTCCACTTTGTACATCCCTGGCTATAACTGACGATTGATGTGTAACATGTGTTGTGACACCTCTATAATTGGAGATGTCACTAAGTGACTAACTTTTTAATGTAATACTTATTTCTGTAATCATATAAACATCTTATCCTGTTAATATTGATGGGGGTCTTTCCTTTGATTATTCTCTTTGATGTATGTTGCTTTGCTGATCACAAAAATAAATAGAACTTTATTTTTTTATTTTTTTTAAAAAGCATATGAAGTAAATGCAAAAGCAATTTTGGTGAATGCCATGTACTTAATTTTAAATGACTAGTATGCAACACAATTCTGGTGCATTTTTCAAGGTTCCCATTTCTGATTGCTCCAGAAAACATGCACATTGGTAGGTCTGAATTAAAATATCAATTGAAGATGAAGAAAAACCTTTTTGATTAATTGTGATTTTAAGGCCATATAATGCATGGATGGCACCTGTAGAGCATATATGCACTATATACGAGTGAAAACTATCCCTGGAAGCAATGCAGAGGTACAGTAGAGCCACACAAGAGTTATGGATGACCTTTAATCACACAGCTAGTTTTGACCTCTGTGACAAAGCCCCATTTTCATATATAACGTGTCACTTGATGTGGGAATAATTTTTTAATGGTCTTACCTATCCATGTGATACAGTGACACATTGTGCTTTAAGTTAGTAATACATTTTGTTCAATACAGTCCTTTTCTTTTCTATTTGTGAAAAAATATTAAAATATTGTGAAAGTTTGGAAAAATTTGCCATTTTCAAATGCCATGAATTTCTGTGCGTAAGAGATAGTTATACCACACAAAATAGTTTATAGCTAGATTGTCACGATCGTGCCCGACAGACAATAAGCTTTCAGTTCTGGTCGCCGCATTGAGACGAAAACCTTGGTTTCTTACCTGATGCTTTGTATTTGCATTCACCAGTGTGAACGATGTCTTTTTTTCTCTGTTTGGCGTTGGCCAGGAATCCTCCAGCACTCCTTTAGTTAATGTTTCTCCTTTTGATTGACAGTCTTCTGTTCCTATCTGGTCTGGTGTTTCTTCTACCTATCGCCTCAGTTCAGCCTTCTCTGGTTCCCTATAAAAGGATTCATTTGCCTTTCATCTTTGCCTGCTATATTGGGTTTTTACCTTATCTGTAGCTAGCCCCTTTATCTTACTGTTTTCTGTGTTTTCTGACTCTGTCTCGTTCCTGACTATTCTTCTGCCTTCTGAATTTGTACTACGTCTCCCGACTGTTACCGACTTGGCTCGGCTTACGTTTATTCTTCAGTCTCCTGATTTGGTACCACGTCTCCTGATTGTTGCTGACCTTGCTTGCCTGACTCTTCCTTATTGTCTGTCTGCGTTTAGTGTTTCACATACCTTAGTGCAGTTCTCAGTCTTCTGGTTGGGGCCGACCTATTAAGGAGTCGGGGACCCCAAAAGGCAGGGACAGTGGTGGGACCAGCGTCAGGGCCTCACTCGGTTGTGTCTCCTTGTGTGCCCCTGACCAGTCCATTACATTATAGCAGGCCCTTACCCCAGTCAGCTCTCTCGGCGGTTCAGTATTTTAATGGGTCGCGCCGCGTCCCGGTCCACGGACCACGGGCGTACCCATGTCCCTCCCTGCGGGCGCCCGGCGGGGACGGGTGGCGCCACGGACCGTGCCGCTGGCCGTGCTCGCACCCGTCCCATCCACTCACCTGACCTCGCTCCTGTGTCTCTCTCTTCCCCTGTCGGCCGGAATGCGCGTGCGCGCCCGCCCGTTCTTGTAAATTTAAAGGGCCAGTCCGCCGGTAATTGGTTAATTGCCGGCCGCTGACCCTATATAGTTTTGGGATCCACGTCACTTCCCTGCTGGATCTTTGTTGCCTCCGTGCCGTAGAGAAAGCGTTCCTGATTTTTTACTGTCTTGCCATGTTTTCTGACCTCTGCCTACGTTTACCGACTCCGAACCTTTGCCGCCTGCCGTGACTTTTCTGCATGTCCCCGACTACGCCTATGCCTCACGATTCTGCACCACGCACACCTTTGGCTGCCACCGCAAGCAAGTCACGTCAGGGGTAGCAACCTGGTAGACTCCTGCAGCAGCAAGTCCATCCCGCTTTGCGGCGGGCTCTGGTGAAAACCGGGACCTACTTAGACTCCGCTCCCTGGCATGGCTTACACCATCGCTTGCGGTGGTCCAGCGGATCCACTACCAAGTCCGTTACAGTAAGATCCAGCCATGGATCCCACCAAGGTGTCTCTGCCTAGCATCGCGGAACTTACAATGATTGTTGCCCAACAGTCGCAGCAAATCGCACAACAGGCACAGCAATTGGGCCAAGTCTCTGCCATGATGCGTCAGCTCTAGCATCCCAGCAACAGCAACCGTCTCCGTCTGTGGCTCCATCTACACCTGCCGTTCCTTTGGCCACCGTGAGACAAAAGCTTCGGCTTCGACTTCCTTTACCCTCCAGCTTTGCCGAGGATCCCAAGCTCTGCCGGGGTTTTATTACTCAGTGATCTATGCACGTGGAACTGATGGCTGATCAGTTTCCCTCAGAGAGGTCTAAGGTGGCCTTCGTGGTGAGTCTGCTGTCCGGGAAGGCCCTGGCTTGGGCGACCCCCCTCTGGGACAGGAATGACCCTGTGACCACGGATCTACAGAGCTTCCTCCATGAATTCTGCACCGTCTTCGAGGAGCCGGCGCGAGCTTCCTCTGCTGAGACCGCACTCTTAAGTCTTCGTCAAGGTGACTCCTCCATGGGAAACTATGCAGTCCAATTTCGTACCCTGGCTTCGGAGCTGACTTGGAATGATGCCGCCCTCTGCGCCACTTTCAAAAAGGGTCTTTCCGGCAGAGTAAAAGACGCTTTGGCAGCAAGAGACCTCCCGTCCTCCCTGAGAGAATTAACTCACTTGGCCACCCGCATCGATGTAAGGTTCGCTGAAAGGCAGGAAGAGCTTCGCCAACAGAGAGACTATGCACGCCCCCGTCGACTGTTCCGCCTGGCTACAGTATTCCAGCGTTCTCCGTTGTCACCCCTCAAGCCTCCGATGTGGAACCCATGCCCATTTATCGGAGAAAGAGCTGACCCGCCGTCGATCAGAGAACCTATGTCTCTACTGCACCAGCCCGGACCATTTCCGCAGAAGCTGTCCGCTACGTCCCCAGCATGTGGGAAATGCTCACACCTAGGTGCCATAGGAGAGGCGTCCCTAGGTGCTGTTTCCTCCTCTTCACGTTTGATGATGCCAGTGGAAGTGACATCTGATGCTGGTCTACCGTTCCGGAGTTCTGCCTTCATGGACTCTGGGTCAGCCCAGGACTTCATCCATACCTCCTTGGTAACCCGATACCATGTGACAGTAGTCCATTTGGAGAAGCCTCTGCTTATTTCTTCGGTCAGCGGGGAGCTTTTTACTGACCCCATCCAGTACATAACCCGGCCGGTGACCCTCCGTGTGGGGGCTCTTCATACGGAGAAGATCAGGTTCCACGTTCTGTCTCGTACGTCCTCGGCGATCCTTTTGGGGCTTCCCTGGCTGCAACGTCACTCCCCTATGCTCGACTGGAAGACAGGCAAGGTCCTGCATTGGGGACCAGAATGCCAGAACCTCTGTTTGGAGGTACCACGCCCGGTGCCTACCACTTCTCCCCAGCCGCCCGCCAAGCCTTTGCCAGGCCTGCCTGTAGAGTACCAGGATTTTGGGGACGTATTCTCCGAGAAGGAGGCCGATACGCTGCCGCCACATCGGCCTTACGACTGCCCAATTGACCTCCTCCCTGGAACCAGTCCTCCCCGGGGAAGGGTCTATCCGCTGTCCGTTCCGGAGACTCAAGCCATGTCGGCCTATATACCAGAGAACTTGAAATAAGATCACTGTGAAAAACCGCTACCCTCTCCCACTGATCTCGGAGCTTTTCAACCGCCTCAAGGGGGCTAAGGTGTTCTCCAAGTTGGAGCCTATAACCTCATCAGAATTCGGCAGGGGGACGAGTGGAAGACGGCTTTTAATACCCGAGATGGACATTTCGAGTATCTCGTGATGCCCTTTGGGCTCTGTAACGCTCCAGCTGTGTTCCAAGAATTCGTCAATGATGTCTTCCAGGATCTGTTGTACACCTGCGTCATAGTGTATCTAGATGACATCCTGATTTTCTCCCCTGATCTTCAGACTCATCGGACACAGGTGCGCCAGGTTCTGTGATGTCTGCGCAGCAACCGACTGTATGCCAAGCTGGAGAAATGTTTATTCCACCAGACCAGCCTACCTTTCCTCGGGTACATAGTCTCGGCTAAGGGCCTGAAGATGGACCCAGCAAAACTCTCTGCGGTACTACAATGGCCCCGTCCTGTCGGCCTTCGGGCGATACAGCGCTTCCTGGGCTTCGCAAACTATTACCGGCAATTTATTCCCCACTTCTCCACCTTGGTGGCTCCTATCGTGGCCCTCACCAGGAAGAATGCTAACCCGAGATGTTGACCTCCGTTTATTGATCTAAAGACTGCCTTTTCCTCAGCACCTGTCTTGGTCCGGCCTGATCCTGAGAGGCTGTTCTCTTTGGAAGTGGATGTTTTTTCCATGGGGGCAGGAGCGGTCCTCACACAGAAGAGCCCCAAAGGCAAGATTCTCACATGTGGGTTCTTCTCCAAGACCTTTTCGCCGGCGGAGCGGAACTATGGCATTGGGGATCGGGAGCTCTTGGCTATCAAGTTAGCCCTGGAGGAATGGCGACATCTGCTGGAGGGGGCGCGTCACCCAATTGACATCTTCACGGATCACAAGAATCTACTGTACCTTCAGACGGCCCAGCGTCTAAACCCTCGCCAAGCCCGGTGGTCTCTCTTTTTCTCACGTTTTGACTTTCGCATTCACTTCCGGCCTGCTGAGAAAAACATCAAGGCTGATGCCCTCTCCCGTGCCTCGGATGTGGTTGGTGAAGAACCCATGTCACAGCACATTATTTCTCCCGAACGGTTGGTTCACGTAGCCCCCGCAGATCTTCAAAACGTTCCTACGGGCAAGACTTACGTGCCGCCGGCACTCAGGAAAAAGATTCTGGAGTGGGGGCATAGCTCCCTCTTGGCTGGCCATCCCGGAGTACGGAAGTCCTACGCTCTGATCTCACGGCACTACTGGTGGCCGACTCTGGCACAAGATGTCAAGGACTTCACTCTCTCCTGTGTCACGTGTGCTCGAAACAAGGTCCCATGTCACAGGCCTGCAGGTCTCTTACATCCGCTGCCCGTGACCCCTAGCGCGCGCGTTCATGTAAATTTAAAGGGCCAGTGCGCCGGTAATTGGTTAATTGCCGGGCGCTGACCCTATATAGTTTTGGGATCCACGTCACTTCCCTGCTGGATCTTTGTTGCCTCCGTGCCCTAGAGAAAGCGTTCCTGAGTGTTTACTGTCTTGCTGTGTTTTCTGACCTCTGCCTACGTTTACCGACTCCGAACCTTTGCCGCCTGCTATGACCTTGCCGCCTGTCCCCGACTACGCCTATGCCTCCCGATTCTGTACCATGCTCACCCTTGGCTGCCACCGCAAGCAAGTCACGTCAGGGGTAGCGAACTGGTAGACTCCCGCCGCAGCAAGTCCATCCCGCTTTGCGGTGGGCTCTGGTGAAAACCGGGACCTACTTAGACTCCGCTCCCTGGCGTGGCTTACACCATCGCTGTCGGTCACCAACTGCTTGGACGAGTTGACAACTCAGTTTCAGGGCATGGCGGGGCTTATTAATCAAATTTCGCAGCGTCTGGATGCCATAACAACCCCGGCACCAGGACTTGCCGCCCCGTCTGTATTCCTACCTGCCCCTGTTTTTGTGAATCCTAGCGTTCGTTATGAATCTAAGTGCTTCTACCGGATCGCTTTGATGGAAACCCTGACAGGTTCCGAACCTTCAGGGATTCCTGTCACCTATTTTTTCGCTTCAAATATTTCTCCACCGAGGCTGAAAAGGTAGCAGTTGTTGTGTCTCTCCTCCAGGGCCTACCTCAGGATTGGGCATTAGTATACCCCATGAAGCCCCTGTGTGGAGTTCGGTTGACAGATTTTTTCTGGCTTTAGGCCATATTTACAATAATCCTAACCATGCGACCTGGGCGGAAACTCATTTACTATCTATTCAGCAGGACCGTCGCTCGGCCGAAGACTACTGCTCCGAGTTCCGCCAATGGTGTACGTTGACCAGGTGGTCTGAACAACCTTTTAAAACCCTCTTCAGACAAGAGCAGTCTGATGCTGTAAAAAGACCCTAAATGACTTTATGACTTTAGCCGTGACTATTGACAGAAGACTAAGGGGGAGACGCAGGTAAAAGCAAGGGGAGTCGACTGTTCAGTTCAAGGCAGACTTTCCTGTAAAATCTCCTTCTTCCTTCTCTGAAAGTTCTCCTCTTTCATCCTCATCACTGTCTTCCTCACAGTCTTCTGGAGAAGAACTCATGGTGTTGGGTTTTACATCTGCTGCCACCAGTAGGAGACATCGGTTGGAGAATGCCTTGTGCCTTTATTGTGGAAAGCCTGACCATTTTCTGAGAAACTGCCCGACTAGGCCCAAGTCACCCCAAGGAAACACCAAACGTCTGAACAATTTCCAGGAAGGTAACTCAGATGTACAGGTACCTCCTAACTCTAATAACAAGTTGTTTTTTTGCCCGTAACCTTGATTTCTAGTTCCAAGAGTTTTGCTTGTCGAGTCATGATTGACTCAGGTGCAGCTGCTAGTTTCATCATTATGGCTGTTGCTCAAGCCTTGGGTTTGGAACTAGTTCAATTGTTTTCTCCCTTTTTGGTTTCATGTACTTCTACCTCTCTAAACGGAAGAAGAATAAAATTTCGTACTGCAGAGATCCCTTTGAATGTTGGGAGTTCGCATACCGAAAAATTTTCATTTTTTGTCATGGAGAAACTCACTGCGGATATTATTCTTGGGTGGCCCTGGCTCCACCTCCATAATTCCAATACCAGTGTCTTCTTATGTGTCAAAGGGGCTTCTGGGTCCCCTCAGAATGCAGGGCCCCATAGCAGCTGCTACCGCTGCGCCTAATATAGCTACACCCCTGCTTGCAAGCTGTCCTCATCTTTTCAGTTAGCCATTGAAAGGAATGAAGTAGTTTAGCCTCTCTGTCACTCTTAGAGCAAAATTTTCTTCACTAAGTTGTTCCACATATCCAGTTACTGTTATGGATGGTAATTCCAGCTTCTCCTCACCTGTATAGGTATAAAAATTAACCAAGACATCTTCTCACATTGACTCGAACCTCGAACCGAACACCACTACAGTTCGAAGTTTGACTCGAACATTTTACTTTTCGCTCATCACTAATCTTAATGTATTCTAAACAGTGTTTAGGAAGTTTGCTAAGTTTTGGGGGTTTCATAGAAATGAAAGCAAAGTAAAATTTTTAGATATATCCCATATGTGGCAATCAACAGCAATATTTGGCTCACAAGCCTCAGAGTAGGAGGAGCACCTGCTGGATTTTGGGGTCACATTTGCAATATGATACAATTTAGGCAGCATCTCACATTTGCCCTAAGGTGCCAAAATATAATAAACATCCCTAAAAGGTACTCATTTTTGAAACTACACCGCTTCAGGAGTATATCCAGGGTGGTAGCGTGTATATTGAACACACAGATGTTTCACAGATTTTTTAAAAGTTAGACTATGAAAATGGAAAATTATTATTTTTTCCAATAATATGCACTTTTAGCTGATTTCATAAGGAATCCTGTAAAAAAAAAGGGATCACAAAATTTGTCTTGCAATTTCTTCTTAATTCAATAGTAATCTAAAGGACGACATCCATGAATTCGCATGCTGTATTTTTTTTGGCATGTATTACACCAAAACTGCTGGCACACTGTTCTGTAGATAGCACGACACATTTTAATGTGCCAAAGTTTGATGTGAAACTCCCATACAAAGTTTGACGCATTACATTCTACATACCATTACAAGTTTACCGCATTACACTCTATCCACAAAATGTTTGGCACATAACAGTTTCATTCATACTGTCTTATTATTCACTCCTCTATATCTATTTAGAACTGGAGTGTCGACGGCAAGTTAAAAAAAAAATGGTGCATGAGAATTCATATATGTTGCCCTAAATGTGGGTGTGAACTCCTATTTGGGTGCATGGCAGGACATACAAAGAAGTAAGCATTATTTGGCTTTTGAAACGCAGATTTTGTGGGTGCCATGTCGCATTTGCAAAGCCCCCAAGGTACCAGAAAAGGTGAAACTTTCCAAAAGTTACCACAATTTGAATTCAGCACCCCCTCAGGTAACTTATTTAGGGGTTTGTTGTGCATTTGGGCCCACAGGTGTTTCAGTTTTTTTAGTATTAGACCATAAAAAATGGGGAAAAAAACAGTTACGCCATTGTTTTTTGGGCTTCATTTTTAGTGTTCACTGTGTGGTATAAATGACATGCTAACTTAGCTATGCGGGTCGGTACAATTACAACATTATCAATTTTATATAGTTTATATAACTTTTTTTTATATTTCTGTATATGGAGCTGATTAAGGATATGACCACATGGCATAGAACAAAAACAGCTCGGTTTTGACCAAAGCAGAAGGGTCCAGCCACACGACAAGGTTTTTGGTCAGATTTTAGATGGTTTTTGGATTTGAAAACTGTCTAAAAACCGACCAGAAACCGTCCCCATAGACTTGAATAGAAAATCCATTCAGTAGTCTACACTGAATGGATTTCAGCCAGACGGCTGTCAACCACCACATTCCGAAAAACTTTGAACATGCACAATATTCCAGTCGGTTTTCAGGCAGGAGATGCGCAATTCATTGGTTATAGGGGACAGATGAACCCGCAAACCGAGGACAGAACTTTCCCCCAAAACCATACAAAACCCCCCTAAAACAGAATCTGACCGTTGTTTTGTCACTGCTGTGTGGACGCACCTGAACCATCCATCCGAGGAGTATTTTGAACTGATTTTGTCACAAAAAACAGTCAGTGTTTTGATGGTTTTAGTTTTCTGGACTGATTTTGGCACTGATTTTTCAATGGGTTTTGAGTAGTGTTGAGCGATTTTTATCGACAAAGTTGAAATCGGCACAGTTTTTATGGTAATCGGATTTTTTCGATCACGCGATAATTTAGTTAAAAATCTGCGCATAATCTATTAATATCGCGCCATTTTCGGCGCTTCCTGACATTTTGGCGGCCAGCCAATCAGCTTACAGAATAGAGCAGGGTGAGATGTGTGTGCGACGTCATGACTGGGATGTGTATGGTTGCGATTGGCTGGAAAAAATCACATGACCTCCTTTTAACATAGAACAGCCCTTCCTGTTCATGATCAGTGTCTCTCAGCGTTTCATACTAGTTGGACGGGCGCTCTGCATGTCGCCAAACTACTCAGCGAAATCATATATTTTTTTAAAGAGAAACCTCTATATTAGCTGTTAGTGTAGTTAGACATTTGGGAAATTTAGGTAGT
>JAODAL010070825.1:0-15768 GCA_025379985.1 Phyllomedusa bahiana | reverse complement strand
CACACACCAAGCAATGAGGACTTAAAACACAAGCGAGGGCCGGGAAAGTGTCCACACACCAAGCAAAAAAAAACTTAAAACACAAGCGAGGCCAAGGAAGTGTCCACACACCAAGCAACAAGGACGTAAAACACAAGCGAGGGCCGAGGAAGTGTCCACACACCAAGCAACAAGGACGTAAAACACAAGAGAGGGATGAGGAAGTGTCCACACACCAAGCAACAAGGACGTAAAACACAAGCGAGGCCCAAGGAAGTGTCCACACACCAAGCAACAAGGACGTAAAACACAAGCGAGGGCCGAGGAAGTGTCCACACACCAAGCAACAAGGACGTAAAACACAAGCGAGGGCCGAGGAAGTGTCCACACACCAAGCAATGAGGACGTAAAACACAAGCGAGGGCCGAGGAAGTGTCCACACACCAAGCAACAAGGACGTAAAACACAAGCGAGGGCCGAGGAAGTGTCCACACACCAAGCAACAAGGACGTAAAACACAAGCGAGGGCCGAGGAAGTGTCCACACATGAAGCAACACATACGTAAAACACAAGCGAGGGCCTAGTAAGTGTCCACACACTAAGCAACAAGGACGTAAAACACAAGCGAGGGCCGAGGAAGTGTCCACACACCAAGCAACAAGGACGTAAAACACAAGCGAGGGCCGAGGAAGTGTCCACACACCAAGCAACGAGGACGTAAAACACAAGCGAGGGCCGAGGAAGTGTCCACACACCAAGCAACAAGGACGTAAAACACAAGCGAGGGCCGAGGAAGTGTCCACACACCAAGCAACAAGGACGTAAAACACAAGCGGTGACAAAGGAAGTGTCCACACACCAAGCAATGAGGACGTAAAACACAAGCGAGGGCCGAGGAAGTGTCCACACACCAAGCAATGAGGACGTAAAACACAAGCGAGGGCCGAGGAAGTGTCCACACACCAAGCAACAAGGACGTAAAACACAAGCGAGGGCCAAGGAAGTGTCCACACACCAAGCAATGAGGACGTAAAACACAAGCAAGGGCCAAGGAAGTGTCCACACACCAAGCAACCAGGACGTAAAACACAAGCGTGGGCTGAGGAAGTGTCCACATACCAAGCAACAAGGACGTAAAACACAAGCGGGGGACCAAGGAAGTTTCCACACACCAAGCAACAAAAACGTAAAACACAAGCTTGGGCATAGGAAGTGTCCACACACCAAGCAATTATTACGTAAAACACAAGCGAGGGCTGAGGAAGTGTCCACACACCAAGCAACAAAAACGTAAAACACAAGCGAGGCCAAGGAAGTGTCCACACACCAAGCAACAAAAACGTAAAACACAAGCGAGGCCAAGGAAGTGTCCACACACCAAGCAATGAGGACGTAAAACACAAGCGAGGGCCGAGGAAGTGTCCACACATCAAGCCACAAGGACACTATAAATACTGCCAGACATAGTGCCCGATAAATAACACCAGCCAGAGTGCCCTATAAATACTGCCAGACATAGTGCCGATAAATAACACCACAGTGCCCGATAAATAGTGCCAGACATAGTGCCCAATAAATAACAGCAGCCAGAGTGCCCTATAAATCCTGCCAGACATAGTGCCCAATAAATAACACCAGCCAGAGTGCCCTATAAATCCTGCCAGACATAGTGCCCGACAAATACCACCATAGTGCCCTATAAATACTGCCAGACATAGTGCCCGATAAATAGTGCCAGACATAGTGCCCGATAAATAACACCAGCCAGAGTGCCCTATAAATACTGCCAGACATAGTGCCCCATGAATATTAACTAGCATTGTACCCTCATGATGCAGCAATCAGCGATCTCCATGTGGGGTCTCAGACTTGGCTGGATACTGGGGGTCCGGGACATCTGCACTATGGCCTATAACTACACAGACGAGAGGATGGAGCCATCTTACAGCAGCATCATCATCATCATCACATGAGACCTCTCCGCATGGACATAGCTGAGACATCAGGGTCACCTCACATCACACATGGGCGCCAAATACCGACAGCAACCAGATGCGCCAAATACCGACAGCAACCAGATGCGCCAAATACCGACAGCAACCAGATGCGACGGGGTGGACTCCATCTGTATGGAGTGAGGTTATGATGTCACAGAATGACGTCACGTTGATCCTTATGAGGGACGACACAGTGACACCAGAATGGACAGGGGTCATCACACAGAGGTGAAGCTGACATCTGCCAAATCCAATGGATTCAGCTTCTCACACACAATACAGGTGATGAGGACGTCTCTCTCACCAGGGCTCTGGATGGCATCTTCTGTGCTGCAGATCGGGCACGTGGCGGCAGCGTCCTCTCCCGCTGAGCGACTCATCCACCTCCCACTACCTATATTGTATCGTCACTCTGCAAAACTTTCACTACTTCACTCATTCTCCGCCCATGTGTTACCCTTTCTCTAAAGCTGTCACCTTTCCTTCCAAGAGTAGTAGTAACTTCCTCTACTACCAACCACCACCGGCGTCTGCACATCACGTGTCTGACCAAGTCTCTGTCAAAGTACAAACTACAGAAAGAGAACCGGGTAAACTTACTACAGACAACGCATAATCTACAAATACTGCCCCCTATGTACAAGAATATAACTACTATAATACTGCCCCCTATGTACAAGAATATAACTACTATAATACTGCCCCCTATGTACAAGAATATAACTATTATAATACTGCCTCCTATGTACAAGAATATAACTACTATAATACTGCCCCCTATGTACAAGAATATAACTACTATAATACTGCCCTCTATGTACAAGAATATAACTACTATAATACTGCCCCCTATGTACAAGAATATAACTACTATAATACTGCCCCCTATGTACAAGAATATAACTACTATAATACTGCCTCCTATGTACAAGAATATAACTACTATAATACTGCTCCTTTGTACAAGAATATAACTACTATAATACTGCCCCCTATGTACAAGAATATAACTACTATAATACTGCCCCCTATGTACAAGAATATAACTACTATAATACTGCTCCTATGTACAAGAATATAACTACTATAATACTGCTCCTATGTACAAGAATATAACTACTATAATACTGCCCCCTACGTACAAGAATATAACTACTATAATACTGCCCCCTATGTACAAGAATATAACTAATACTGCCCCCTATGTACAAGAATATAACTACTATAATACTGCCCCATGTACAAGAATATAACTACTATAATACTGCCCCATGTACAAGAATATAACTACTATAATACTGTCCTCTATGTACAAGAATATAACTACTATAATACTGTCCTCTATGTACAAGAATATAACTACTATAATACTGCCTCTATGTACAAGAATATAACTACTATAATACTGCCCCATGTACAAGAATATAACTACTATAATACTGCCCCCTATGTACAAGAATATAACTACTATAATACTGCCTCCTATGTACAAGAATATAACTACTATAATACTGCCCTCTATGTACAAGAATAAACTACTATAATACAGTCCCCCTATGTACAAGAATATAACTACTATAATACTGCCCTCTATGTACAAGAATATAACTACTATAATACAGTCCCCATGTACAAGAATATAACTACTATAATACTACCACCTATGTACAAGATTATAACTACTATAATACTGCCTCCCTAGAGAGAGGACGTGTTTTGTAGAGTTCCTCAGGTCTGGAGAAAGCCCAGGGTGGGGCCACTCTAGGTGGGGAAGCTCCACAAGCAAGGTCCAGGCTTCACGGCCTACTCTCGGGATTAACACGCGGACTCCTCTTTCTGTGGACAAAAGTCCCAAAGTCTCCATGGAAGTAAGCAAGGGACTGAATGCCAGCGCTCCCAGTGCAGCAAGTAACGGTAATGCAACTAAAGTGTATGCAGAGAAGAGAGAAGCAACAGAAAATTTGATGAAACAACCCATCATCGGGAATAAGCAGAGTGCTGGAAGTCATACCAAAGTGCAGAAGCATTCACAGGCGAGAGGCCAGCAGAATGTGCAGAAGACCCCAGTGCAGCCTGCAGATGAGCAGACCGTCCATACCCCCAGCAGACATCCCAGAACCTCTCTGGAGAGGAAGACCATGCAGGAGAACCTGCAGCGGCAAGTCATGCTGCAATGTGACCGAACGCGCTCTGGGAGCGGGAACAGCAGAAATGGCGCAGGTAAAGCCGAGACAACTGAAGGCAATACAGCAGGAAGGCCGCAAGGTACCAGCACTACAGCAACTGGAAAAAAACAGGGACCCAGTCCCCAAGATTGTGGTTCCACAGCAGGAACATCCGCCATAAGAAGCCAAGCTGGAAGTCCGTCCCGCAAGATCCCCCAATAGTGGTCAGAGAGCTACAGTGCGTGCCCAGGAGATGTGCCTGGCAGAGCACATTCCTGCACTGATGAAGAAAATGGAGGCTCTGATCAAGCAGAAGGCAGTGATACAAAAAAGATTGACTGCTTATACAAGCTGAAAGCTGCACACCCTGAAAGGCAGGAGCTCCACGACCGCAAGCTGAGCTCCCTCGCCATAGAGCTCGCTCACACCGTAAAGGACATGGAGACCATCCTAGATTAACTGGGACCAGTTGGAGAAAGTTACAGGAAACCAGGAGCGCTCTGTGAGAGACAAGCAGAGCAATGCATCCACATCTGAAACCTTGCCAAACAGCAGCCGGCAGTCCTGTGCAAGACCCATCCTGCGGCCAGCAAGTTTCCCCTTTGAGGAGGGGGATTTGTATAGGAAAGGAGCAGCACCGTGCAATAAGACTGTGGCCTCCTACCTGCACCACAAAGCCCAGGAAGCAGCAGCCAGAAGCAAGACCTTGAACTCCTTCCTGAAGGTAATGATGTGCATGTTGTGCAGTCACTACAAGTCCCAGCAACAAGTGCACTGCAGCAGGACTGTGGACTGGTTACTGGTGTGGGAGCAGAGCAGCAGCCACAGGTGTTACCTGAGCAGGACAATCAGGTCTCTGATGTGCAAGAAAATCCCAGCTCTGCTAAGTTTGGAGGGCCCCCCACTTTTCCTTGTTTGGGGACAATCCTAGCTTTTCTATGCTGGCGGCCCCCGCTTTTGGCTGTGTTGGACAATCCTAGCTTTTCTAGGGGCGGGACGGCCCCCAGCTCGCTGTGTTGGACAAACCTAGCCTGCTATGCGGGGACGGTCCCAGCTCGCTGTTTTTTGGGAAACAATCCTAGCTCTGCTTATGCTGGACGGTCCCAGCCCTGCGGGGAGGATTAAAACTGCTAATAATTCTAATAACATCCGGTTTCTGATGTTTTTTTTCCGATGCCCCGCAGGGGAAATTTTTTTCCCAGTCTGTATCAATCTAGAACAAAATTTTCTGGAGTCATCCCATCTTTTGCCCCAGTCTCGGGAGCGGGTGATCAGAAAGAACAGGTGGATGGTGGAGGGGGGGGCCCATAAGTCTAATGCTCAGGTTTTTTAAAAGTAAACCAGACCCCTAAAAAGTGGCCATCAGCACCCCCACGCCCAGCCCCACCATTACAGCAGGAGGGGGGGGGGGGGGGGGGGGGTGGCCCTACCCCCAAGGGGGCCCCTTTTCTGGGTAGCCTGGACCCCGGGGGGTCCTCCCATTTTTAAACCCAAAAAATTTTTAAAACAGGCCGGGGCCCTTCAAGGGGGAACGGGTCGGGTTTTTTAGGCAAAAAGGGGGCCCAAGGAAGATTTTCCCTTAAAAAAGGTTTTGTAGTCAGAGACCCTTCGTGTAACCGGGAGGGGCTTCCTCCCAACCAAAAAACCTGGCATAAATAAACCCTTTCCCCTGACAAGAGGCAATACTTCAGTTTTAAACTTATGTCGGACCTGAACCGGGTTTTCGGGAAATGAATTTTGCCAAATTCAGGAAAACCAAGGGGGGGAAAACAAGTTAAATTTTATTCCTATACCCAACCCAGATACTTTTTAATGTCACCAAAATTTTTTCTGGAACAAATCACCCTCCCAACAGGATTTGGGTCTTCGGGCCCTAAAATAGATTTTTGGCCCTTTCTCTATTATTATTATTATTATTATTTTTTTTAAAAAAGCGCCTTTTTGTTTTCCGGGGCGCTGTAAATTCAAAGGGGGTTACATACTTTAAACATAAGTCAAACGAGTCCAGTGATAAGGGATAATGAAAATTTTCCATGCCCAGAGGGAGAGGGGCCCCTACCCACGGGGGCTTACAATCTACAAGGGGGGGAAAAAAGACAGGAGGTGGGGGGCAAAACAATCGTGGGGGAAGTAGGGGGAACAATTTTTTTAAAGGTTATAGGCAAAATCCTGAAGAAAGGGGGTTTTTCCGGGTTTGCTTTTGAAGCTGGTGAAAGTGGAGGGAAGTCTGATGTGTTGGGGCATGATTTTCCAGGGGGTGGTAACCCCGGGGAAAAGGGGGGTTTTTTGGGAGACGGTTTTGTGTGAGGAGCTGAAAAGGGGGAGAGCGAGGAGAAGGCCTGTGGGGAGCGGAGAGTGCGTGGGGGGAAAATTTTTTGGAAATTAGGGCAGAGTTTGTAGGGAGGGAGAGGTCATGGAGACCCTTTTTAGGCCAGGTTGGGTTACTTGAAAAAAAATTCGCGGGGCAATGGAACCATTAAGGGATTGGCAGAGGGGAAGGCAGGGGAGTAGCGAGGAAAAATTTTTTTGGATAAAGGGGAAAGCAATTTAAGGATGGTTTTGGAGGGGAGCGGGGGTGCTAGCTGGGAGGCCACTGGGGGGGGTGTTGCAGTAGTCGAGGCGGGAATGCCCAAGGGAAAGGCCCCAGCATTTTTGTAGTTTTCATTTTTTAGGAAGAGGGGTTTCGGGGAGATTTTTTTTCAGGTGGAGGCGGCAGGCAGGGGGTTGGGGGGTTTGGATGTGGGGTTTAAAAAGATAAAGCAAGCCCTGGGTTTTTACCCCAATACAGGGCCCTTGTGGCCCGGGTAAAAAGTGTAGAGCCTTTTCCCTGTAATAGAGAGATCGGGGGCAGGGGAAATTTTTTTGGATGGGGGAAAGATGATGAGTTCTTTTTTTCCTGCACATTTTATTTTGGAAAACCGTGATAAAAGAAGGAAGAAAAATTTTGAGGACAGACAGTCAGGGACCCGGGGAAAGAGTAGAAAAGGGGGACATCTGGGCCAAATTAATTTTGGGTTTATCATCAGATCCCGGGGGTAAAGGGAAAGCCATGTGGGGGCTTGACGACCGACCAAAGGGGTGTAGATGGGAGAAAGTAGTGGCCCCAGGACTGACCCTTGGGGGACCCCCAAACAGAGAGAGGGGGGGGGAGGAGGAGGTGGAGCAAGAATGAGAGACGCTAAAATCCGACAGTGGGGTACGAGGAAAAACCCCCGGAAAGAGCCAAGTCCCCTTTAACCCGGGGGAAAGGAAGGATTTGTAGCAGGAGGGAATGCGACAGGGTAAAAAGGAGGGGAAACAGGTCAAGGGGAGGGACACAGAGAAAAGGGGGCATGGGGTTTTGGGCAGTTACTAGGTCATTATGCTTTTTTTGGGGGCTTTTGGGTAAAAGTGGGGGGGGCCCGAAAACCAAATTGTAGGGGGGAAAGAAGAATTTTGGAAAAAAAAAAGTGGGAGGACAGCGAAATAAAACGTGCTGCTCGAGGATTTTGGGAAGAAAAAGGGGAGCATGAGAGGGGGCGATAGTTGGACAGAGAAGGGGGGTAAAGGGGTTGTTTTTTTTGGGAAAGGGAGTGATAGAAGCATTTTAAAAAAGGCAAAGGGAAAAAAATGCCAGAGGTTTTTGATGGGTTTGAAGAATGGGTGTTTGCGGGGTTAAATAGAAGCACTGGGGTTTTGGGATGAGGTGGGATGGCAGGGGGGTCAAGTTTACAGGTAGTGGGGTTTGGGAAATTTGGGGACAGAAAGGGGGAGAGTTTTGTCATGATGACCGTGGGGAAGCAATTTAAAGGGGGGAAGACCCGGTTGCAAGGGAAAAGGGAGGGGGTGGGGACTGGGGCTAAAGCTTTCTCTGATAAGGTTGATCTTCTGGAGGAATTGAATGGAAAAAGTCACTGCGAAAGGAGGGATGGGGGAGGAGGTGTTTGGGAAACGGGGGAAGAGAGTTAAGGGTTTTTTGAAAAATTTGTTTTGGGTTTTGGGGGACGGGGGGGGGATATGAGAGGGGGTTTAAAAATTTTTCTTTTTTGGCAGGGCGATTGCGGCCCTTTAAAATGTTTTGGCAGGAGAGTTTTGTAAAAGGGCAAAGTCTAAAAGGAGTGATTTTTTTTTCCAGGGGCGTTCAGCAATTTTTTGGAAGCTCGCCTCACTGTTTTGGTAGAGTCTTTTTGCCAGGGATTTTGTTATTTTGGGGGTTCCCTTTTTGTGGGGGAAAGAGGAGCGACGTTTAAAAAGGGGGCGGGGGATGATTTTTAGGGGTTTGTGAAAGTGGGGGCTTGCGCCCTGGGGCATTGAATGAGGAAAATATTTGGAAAAGGTGTAAGAGAGTCAGAGAGTGTGGGAGGGTTAAAGGTTTTTTGTAGTTTCCGGGCCGGGGTCTTACGGGATTTGAGACAGGAGGACCCATGGGGAGGAGATATGTGAAGGTAAGAAAGGTTGGGGTAAGAAATGGGGTTTTGGGGAAAATTGGGGGGGGTTAGAGATTTCAGATGGGGGGGAAAGGGGCGGGTGAAGATGAGGCCCCAAAAGGGGTGTGCCCATTTTTGGTTGAGGGCCCCGAGGTCCATTGGGAGGGGTTTGGGAACGAGGGACCCAGGGGAAAAAGGGAGTTTTTTTGGGAAAAGCAGATTTGGGGGGGTGTCGATTGGGGAATGTTGAAGTCCCCCCATGATGATAGGGGGGATTTTGGGTTGGGAAAAAGGAAAGTTAGAAGCCAGGAAGCAAATTTGGTCAAGAAAGGCAGTGGCAGGGCCTGGCGGTGGGGTAGACAACGGGCCATTTGGGAAGGTCGGAGGGGGCGTAGATGCGGACAGAGTGCACTTAAAGGAAAAAGAGTGTGAAAGGGAAGGCAGAGGGTTGGGGCGGGAACAAAGGAGCAGTTTCAAAAAGGCCGGGGCCCCCCTCCCCCCCCCCCAAAAAATTGGGGGGTTTTTTACCAGGGGGGAGGAGTGTGGGTAATTTTGGGGGCCGCTAAAAGAGAGTGCGCAGGGGGGAAATGTGCCCAAAAGGGGGGCAGCCGGTTTCCCTCAGACCAAGGAAGAGTAAAGGGTTTCGTGAGGGTGAACAAGTCATGTATGTAAAGAGAGTTTTTTTACAACAGACCCGGGGCCCTTCCCGGGGACTTTCCCAAAGAGGTTTTGGGGGGGGGAAACACGGGCAGAGGGGTGTGTAAATGGTTTTAAGGGGTTTGCGGAAATTTGTAGTGGGGAGGGTCCCTTTTTCGAGGAGGCAGAGACTATGGGGGGAAAGGGGCGGGGGGTCCCCGGTTTGGGGGGAAAAGTCCCCGGAAACCAGAAAGGGGCAATTTAGAGGGTGAGTAGGGGCATAGGATGACCGGAAATTTGGGAGGGTTTTTTTGTTCGGAGGGGGATTAAAAGTTGGAAAAAGGTTTTGGGGCGGGAGACAGGTGTGGGGTAGAAAACAAGGGGGGAAAAAAAAAAAAAGGGGTTCAATTTTCACCGAGGGAGTTTGGGGGTAAGCAGTAAGTGTGCGGGGGGAGTGGAGATGCGATGATGAGGGAAAAGAAGAGCAAAAGTGTTTTGAACACATTTTGGGGCAGTTTTGATGTCTGGGTGGGGGCAGGTTTATTTGGGGGGCTTCCTGGCTGGGGAAAAGTTATTTTGGGGGCGCTCCCCGGCCCCCCGGGTGGGGCAGGGTTTATTGGGGGCGCTCTCTGGGTGGGACAGGGGGATGGGGGGGGCCCCTCTCTGGGTGGGGCAGGGGATGGTGGGGGATTCTCTGGCTGGGGGCCCGGTTTATTTGGGGGATCCCTGGCCTTGGGGCAGGTGATGGGGGCAGTCCTGGCTGGGAAAAAGGTGATGGGGGCATCCCTGGGTGGGACCCGGTTTATGGGGGGGAGTTCCCCTGGTTGGGGCAGGGGATGGGGCCTTTTCTGGGGTGGGACAGGTTATGGGGGCATTTTCTGCTGGGACAGGTGATGGGGCAGTCTCTGGCTGGGGCGGGGAAAGGAGGGAGTCTCTTGGCGGGACAAGGGGGATGGAAGGGGAGTCCTGGCTGGGGAAGGGGATGGAGGCAGTCTCTGGCTGGGACAGGTGATGGAGGCAGTCTCTGGCTGGACATGTTTATGGAGGCGCTCCCCGCTGGAAGGTTTTATGGAGGCGCCACTGGCTGGGACAAATTATTGGGGCGCTCACCCGGCGGGGCGGTTTTATGGGGGCGCTCCCCTGGGTGGGACGGTTGATGAGGCCCCTCTCTTGGGTGGGGGAAAGGTTTATGGGGGCTCTCCTGGGTGGGACGTTTTGGAGGCGCCTCTGGCTGGGAAGTTGATGGAGGGGGCCCCTCGGCTTTGGGGCAGTTGATGGAGGCGCTCTCTGGGTGGGGGCAGTTGATGGAGGCCTCTCCCGGCTGGGACAGTTTTTATGGAGGCACTCTCTGGCTGGGACAGTTTATGGAGGGGCCCCTCTTTGGGTGGGAAAATTGAAAGGAGGCGCTTCCTGGCTGGGGCGGTTTAGTTTGGGGGGCTATCTGGCCGGGAAAGGTTTTATGGAGGGGCCCCAAGGTGAGTAAAATTTAAAAATTTTTTTTTTTTTTTTTAATCCCCGCAACTTTTATTGGAACAGATGATGAGAAGAGTCCTTTCCTGGAATGCAGATTTTTGCCCGTGGGGGTGTCTTCCTTTTTTCAGGGGCTTTGCTGCGGGGGGAGAAATTGGGAGGGGTTTATTATTAGAGACCAAGCACAATGTTTAAAAAGGGCTGGGGAGTAAAAGGGGTTAAACCCCGGACCATTTTGTGCTGTGAGTCCCCGAAAGAAAAGCCGGGGTGGGGCTGCCAGCAGACAAGCACTCAAGCTTAAAAGGCACAAAACGCATCAGAAATCGGGAGTCCCAGGAGCTGCTCAGACAACCCCAAATTTTGGGAGGGCACATGTTTAAGCCCGTAAAATGAGGGAATCCGTGATGGCACCAACAGCTTCATCAGTTTTCCCCCAAATTGCCCAGGTCAGGATGTTAGGCTGGCCAGGGGCAAAAAAAGGGAAGGGGTTAGGCAGGCCACAAGCCTTAGCCCAGGGACCAAAAGATAGCAAGTGAGCTCCTTGAAAGTCTGTGTACAGTGCTGCAGGCACCAGAGGGGATCCCAAAGATAGAGTGTTACCTTTGGGTTTGGGTGCACTTGACTTTGGACCGGGAGAAAACAAGGGAGATGGATCTTTAGTTTTCAGTTTTTGGGTTTTTATCGGTCACCCGGGGGGCTCAAAACGTTCCTCAGGAGGTTTAGGCAACAGATTCTGGAACCCACAGGGGGGATGGGAGGGTTATGGAAGGGGTTTTAAATTTAGCAGAGATGAGGAGTATTCAGCAGAGCTCACACAGAAGCAACTGCGGGTGGGGGGGGCTATGGTAAAACCCCGGGAAACCATTTTAAAATCTGACATAAAACCCAAACCCCGGGGTGAGGAAGTTGTCCTCGACTGGGGAGTGGGAAAGGGCCCATAAAAAAAGCGTCAAACCCCCAATATTTTCACCTTTCCAAAACTGCCCAACTCCTTCTTCATTGACCCGGGGAAAAGGGGGATGGCTTCTATCCGGTCAGGGCCCCGCAAATGCTTTTTAAGTGGGGCATGGTCCCGGTTTTACAAGGCCACGTTTTGGGACGGGGGGAATTCAGCTTTTGCGGGGAGGTCGGGCCCTGTCAGTGCCAAGTGGCCCGAATTGGGCAGGTGCAATGTTTTTTGGGGGGAGAATGGTTTAACCCCATAGGGACTGTCCATTTGCCTTGCATAACATCTGCAGGGTTCCCCTGATGAGGGCTTATTGGAAGGGACAGGAAAGAAACCGGAGGAGTGGCCTTGTTAATTTAGGTTCCCGTACTGACCCCAACAAGAACCCCCCAGCCCACTTTAGTGAAACCAGCCAAAAACCAAACCCCAAAGGGACGGCCAACGAGGGGATGTTTTTGGTTTTTAGAGCAGGGGGTAAAACATACCCAATTAGGGACCTCTACCCAGGGCCTCATCTGCAAGGGGGGAAGAGACACCAAAAGAGGAAAAAAGACAAATCCAGCCCGAAACCTGACAAGAAATTTGGGCTTTTTTTCCAAAATCTTGGGGGAAAGAAGGTGAAAAAAGGTTGGGAGGAAAAAATGGGGTTAACCAAAAGATACATGGTCCAATCAATGAGGAACTGAAGGGAGAGCTGGAGGGGGGGTGAAGCGGGATGAAGGGGAGAGATGATGTGGACCCTGGAAAAATTTATCCTCCCCAAAAAAAGAAGGGCCCGCCTGGATGAGGGGCAGTCAGGTTTTAACATGGAAGGGTTAAAGGGGAGGGGCGGGTCCGATTCTGGGTCTATGATGATGGGGTACCTTTTTTTCTTTGATCACAGTTTTTCTCGTTCCCGATTCTGATTTCCACTTAAAAGGGCATCTCAATAACGTGAACAACAACAGAGGGGGGAAGAACTATGTCCCAAAGAAAATCTAAAAAACTATGTCCCATGAACATCTAAAATAACTCGATTTCTGATGTCTTCTTCCACAGGGGTCGCATCTAAACACCTTTGGACTGGTTAAAAAAAGCAGAGAGAGATTGGCTTTCCCGGGGTTTGCCTTTCCCGGTCGCTGGCTTTTTGGGAAACCCAAGTGCCGGGTCTCTATATTATTTACCACCCCGTGATGTAAAATGTCCATAGGAAATGGAAAGGGGTCTCAAGGGAGGTGCCTAGTTCCCAAAAATTTCAATCAAGGGGGCACAAAACCCCTCATATAAACATCTATGGTCTACAGACAGTGACTGAAAGGGCGAACCTATTTAATGAAGTAAAACCATATCTCTTCACATCGATCCCTCTCATTATGGCAGTGAACTTCAATGCCCCCAGAGCAGCCAGTGAGAGACGTACGGGGAGGTCTCTTACTAGGGACTCGAAAGTCTTAAATAGTGTTATTCTCCAGGCTGGGCTTTCTGATGTGTTTGTGCAAGGTGGTAGGAAGCCCAAGTTTAACTACTCTTGTGCAGGAAGGCACAGCAGAATAGACCTGGCATTAATGAGTCCTTCAGAGACCAAAGGTGGGAGGCATGAGAAAGTGGTCCTTTACTCAGACCATCTGGCCTTGTCTTTTTGTCTGGGTGCCAGTAAATGGCCAGATGAAGGTAGAGGGTTGTGGAGGCTTCAGTCTACTAGAAGACCCTCATGTCCAGGGTTGTGTTCGCTCCCTTCTAGAGAGTGAACTAGAAAAAGTGGACTTCTATGACAGTTTGTCAGACTGGTGGATGTCAAGGATGATATCAGATCCCTCTTAAAGAGACTGTCAGTTACAAAGGGGTAAGTACAGCCGGTATCTCAGGCTGTGTAAAGAATTGGAGTCACTCTATTCGGTGGGATGGGATCAACAAGAGATAGACCGGCTGAAATCTGAGATAAGGCAGTATCAGTACAACAGGTACACCTCCCTGGTTCTAGAGTGGGATTTTAGGTCCTTAGGGGCCCCTGATCCCCTTCAGAATTGCAGGGAGCGTGTGGCCAAGAAGCTGGTCACCGGTCTCACTGACTCCTAGGGTGTTTTACAAGAGTCTCGGGAGGGTATCCTGGGGGTCGTGAGATCCTACTATGCTGACTTGTTTCAGAGGAAGGCTTTGGATAGAGAGGTGGCCAAATTCTTGGAGGCAACTCCAGGACCTGCCACTAATGATTTGGATTTTTCTCCTTTGACAGCAGAGGTAACGGTGGCAGAGGTTAAAGAGACCATTGATCAGTTACATCTGAAGAAGGCACCAGGTCCAGATGGTATTACAGCAGAATTTTATAGGACATTCAGAGACCTCTTGGCTCCAATCCTCGTGGATGTGTATAGGAATTGTCTAGAAAACCACCTGATGCCTCCATCCATGAGAGTGTCCTCACTGATTCTGCTGTCCAAAGGTAAAGAGCCGAGCGACATCAAGAACTGGAGGCCGATTGCCCTCTTGAATGTTGATAGGAAGATTCTGGCAAAGATTCTGTTCTCTAGATTAGTCTGTTTGTCCCCGGCACTGTTGGCAGGCTCTCAATTTGGCACGGACAAAGGGCAGAACATCTCTGGAGCCGTCATCTCTCTCAGGGAGATGTTCGAGAGATGTAAAGTCCTGAGGTGTGGGAGATATGTAGTCAGTCTGGACCAGGGTAAGGCCTTTGACAGGGTTGATCATGATTATCTATGGGCCACTTTGTCAAAGTACGGTATTCCGGGACAATTTATAGATTGGCTGAGAACTTTGTACTGTGAGGCCGAGAGATTTCCTCTGGTCACTGGTTGGCACTTGGCAGGGTGACTCATTCAGGGTTGAGGCGGGGGTGAAACTGGGTTGCTCCCTGGGTCCACTGCTGTATGTCTTTGCCATCGAACACTTTCTGAGGTCACTGCAGGAATGTGATTTTCGGGGGGTGCTGGTCCCCCACTGCTTGCCTCTGAGTGTTGTTGCCTACGCGGATGATGTGACCGTCGTGGTATATGAGCCTCATGAGGTGCAGATGTTGTCTGCAGCCATCAGAATCTACTCGGAGGCCTCAGGGTCTCTGGTCAACTTTGAGAAGAGTCAAGTTCTCTGGACACTGGACACCGATCTGGACTTTGATCTCCCACAGTTTGTGACGGCCTCCACCCATATTAAGATCCTAGGGGTAAAATTTGGGAGGGATGGTAATGCCAGGCTAAATTGAGAAGAGAAGTTGGAAGCCGGAAATGCAAAGGTTCAGCGATGGAAGAACTGGAGGCTGACCTATAGAGAAAGGGTGGCTCTGCTGAAGACTTACCTGGTCCCCGTCTTCTTGTACATCTCTGTGGTCTTCCTTTGCCAGAATCTTTCTCGGCTAGGCTCTTCAGCCTGTGCTTCCAGCTCTTATGGGGGAACAGGTTGAACATGGTAAAGAGGAGTATAACTTACCTGCGGAGGAGAGCGGGTGGGCTGGATATGTTAAATCCGAGGGTGTTCTTTGACTCCATGTTTCTAAAAGTTAATTTTGGAGGCCTGGACTCAAATTGCAGCTCCCCATGGGTAAATAGTGTCAGATAATGGGTATTGCCTTTGGCAGAATCCTGGGTGCTAGGCGGCAGTCTCAAGAGGAGGAGATGGATGTGGGACTACCTCCCCCAGTACATGCAGTATGGCCTGAAGTGTGTCAGGAAATGGAGGCTGGAGAAGTCCGACCTTGCCAATATGACAAGGAAGGACATGTACTCCGGCATATGTAGGACCTTCGATTACACTCCACTTCCTTTGAGGGATTGTCCAACTACGAGGTTACAGGAAAGTCTCAAGTTCCTCAATGGTAAACGGCTCCCAGGCAAACTCTTTGATGTAGCATGGTTGTCTATGCACGGGAGGCTCTTTGTCTGAGGTAACTTGAAATATCTAAGTGTCTTGGATAGGAACTGTCCCTTAGGTTGCCAGCAGGAAGAGACCATGCAACGTTTTATAAGTGAGTGCTGGGGAGGGAGGAAAATATGGAGGGAGGTGGCCCGGCAGCTACAGATCCCAAGACTGCAGTCCCTGACCTACCCTGATATTATCTATGGCGTCCCATCAGCTCATAGTGGTATCACAGGGAGACAATGTCTGGAGAAAGTCCAGGGCGGGGCCACCCTGGCTCGGAAAGTGCCCCAAGCAAGGTCCAGGCTTCAAGGCCTAATCC